>LOEQ01007657.1:2970-14574 GCA_001685075.1 Bramus lutescens | reverse complement strand
CTCTCTCTCTCTCTCTCTCTCTCTCTCTCTCTCTCTCTCTCTCTCTCCCCAAACTCCACCCTCTCAGAGAAAGAGACCTTCTTCCAAAGGAAGATGTCAAAACCTCAGTTCCACATTCTTGATGTTTTTGGCTCCTCCCCTGAAGTTTGAAGTTGCCAACATCCCAAGACCCTGCCTAAAGGGTACCATAATTGGGCACAATCTTTGGGGGCTGAAGGAGTCACCTGGGAGTTGCTTTGCTCAGAATAAATCTGGTCTTTTACTTTTTAATTTGGCTTGAGCTGTCTTAATGCTTTGGCGAAGAAATTTGTTATCTGGTACAGAAAACCTATTAACTTGGTGTGGTCATATGCAAACCATAGCAAACCTGTACCTATACACACAAACATACACCCTTGCATATATATATGTATGTATATATACATACATATATATCAATTATACATTAAAATAAACAACTATTAAAACTTATGGTATTATGCATATCCTCTAAGTACCACATGGTATCTTTGAATTTCTGCAAAAATATAGCATCAAGGGGGCTGGAGAGATGTCTCAGAGGTAAAGAGCACTGGCTGCTCTTCCAGGGGTCCTGAATTCAATTCCCAACAACCACATGGTGGCTCACAACCATCTCTAATAAGATCTGGTGTCCTCTTCTGTACTGTAGGATACATTCAGGAAGAACCCTGTATACATAAAAAAATATAAATCTTTAAAAATATATACCATCAGGTTTTTTTGGTTGGAAAGAACTGAAATTCATCTATCAGTTACGGAGGTAGAGAAGACTGTAATCAATTAGCGATATCATGTGTTTCCGGTGAGGGTTCCCTACTCGTAGGTTGCACAGGTCAGCTTTTTGCCATGTTTTTGGGTAACTTAAGTAGTTAAAGGCCTGTTTCCTAAATGTACAAATATTACTAATTTAGACTTTTCGCCAAAAACTTTGTCACCCCACGAAAGACCCTACCTCACGCTGTGACTTCCTTGAAGGTTAATGTACATAATGTAATAATGTAATAATGTGCCTTGGGTCATCCAGGTTGGGGTAACCTTCAGTAGTGCTTGAGGCGTCAGTCACCCTGAAGAGGAAGGAAATGCCATGGGTCATTTTTGAGGCAAGTGGGGTATGAATTATATGTGAATAAATAATAAAATATACACAATCACACACATTTTCAGGTAGACAACAAATATTCAGACCATAATATTTTTGGCCCAAGTCTCTCAAATTTATGTCACTCTCATTTTGCAAAATAGATTCATTCCAATAAAAAAATCCCCAAATCTTTATATGTTTCAGCATCAACCTAACTTAAAAGTTAAAGTTCGATCTGAAAACCATCTAAATCAGTCACCATCTGTTCTTGGATAAATTGGGATTACACCGACTGGGAAGTGGTGTTATCAAACCTCCTATGCGCTCATATACACAGAAGGACTCAACTGACGTCCCAGCACAGGAGAAGTACAAATGAAGGAAGAGGTAACGGACTCTGAGCAATTCCAAGGGCAGAATAACCTTTATTGACTCAATTCTCTGCCGTGTGAAGTCACTAGAGCAGAGGCCTTGCCTTTGAAGCTAGGTGGACTGCAGCCTTGGTGTCACTGGCAGCCCTGTCTCCCAAGGCAATTTATTCCTTGGTCATGTACCTACAGCCATCTTGGAGTAGAAGTTCATTTTTCTTCATCTATAGGTCTGAAAGCTAAATCAATCCCAAGGTGGCTTCCTGGGTGGGTTCTGTGGCTCACCAGGGAATCTGCTGAAAGCTTCTAGTGGGAGGCAGCTGCATTGACCCTCAGGTGCTAGAAGAAGCTTCCACCCCCGCTAGAGCTCCTTGAAGCTATGCCTGAAGCAATGCAGAAACTCCCTACAGTGAGCTGAGCTTTGAGGAGTGCAGGGCAGCAAATGCTCAGGCCCCTTCCTTTGAAACAAAAGTCCTGGCTACTTAAGGTATGATGTGTCTGGCAAAGGTGAGCATCCCTGAGAAGTGTGTAGGGTCACTTTGCTCTATGTTTCTGAAGAGCCGCTAGCCCACACTTACTACTAATCTCAGCACTAGACAGCTGACTGACCACACTTGGTGTTCGCTTCCCAACATTCTCTCATTTTTTGTACTATTAAGCTAAGAACCCCTGTTGTATTCTAATTAATAACTCTTGTCTTTGAGTGCTTTTCTATCTTTCTGCATTTTACTATAGACATTCAGGAAAAACCTGATCCGTTTTAGAAATATCTTCATTCAAATATCCAATCCTTTATCACTTTGAAGGCTGATAATCAGAGAAAACACTGGAACACAGGAACAGTGCAGTCAAGGTCATTGACTCTGTGTGACAGAACCTTTTCCAGTTCCCAGTAATGTGTTCCTCACCTGTATGGCTTCTACCGTCCATATTTCTGCCCACAGTCTTATCACCAGCATTTGGACAGTCTCTGAGGTGATTGATTCCTTGTGCCTTTCTCCGTCTATGTTAGTCTGGGCCCACGTTAGAGCTTCCCTCAGCGGTCTGTCCATGGAGAGGTATGCGAAAAACCTTGTCCTATGTCTACGTATTAACCCAGTCTCAAAACCGCTCTTAGGCTCTGGGGTTCTGGCTAAAGCAAAATTCTCACTCCGTGGTGCTGGTTTCTTTCTCTCAGACCATAGAAATGATTTAATAAAACACCTTTAACTGGGTGGGGTGTGTGTGTGTGTGTGTGTACACCATTTCTCAAAGCTCTGAAGGCTGGTCATTCAAGTGCAAATGCCTGCATATTTGCTGTGTCCTGAGGACCTCAGTCCTGGTTCATAAATGGCCCTTTCACGTGATTATTTTATGAGGCCCCCAACAGCGTTTACAAGGTCTTCACCCCATGACCTAAACACCTTCCCAAAGGCTCCAACTGACCTCCCATTGCCCCAGAATTAAGATTCCAACAGGTGACTGGGAGAAGCAGCCCCATCACACCACAGCCATTGCTTAGGTTTATCTGTGGAGAACTGAGAGAACAAGAGTGACCCCTCACCCCTGTCAGCCTCCCACTCACCGAATCCAAACAGCTCACACACCTACAGACAGATGGAAACCATTCCTTTGAAAAGTTAACTGCATGCCGTTTCAATATCGAGACTTCTTTTTTCAATTTACCTTTAAGGAAGAGGGATAGGAATCAGGGGTTATATTTTTTGAAAATACAATAAAAGGGTGGTTGTGAAACGTTTTATGGAAATATTTCATATCATGTAAATAGAGGAAAGGACCATGTGAAAAAATATTAAAATATTCTTTTACTTAATGGCTGTTCATATCAATCTTCTGCGTTATACCAGGGTCACAGTGAGTATTTTCTTATTGATCTAATACATCAATTTCTGATGACATATTCTTAGGATGCAACTAAATATAGAACTATCTAAAGTTCACAATAAGGTCACTTTTCATAAATCCGTAAAAACAAAGCAAACCTGAGGACTATTTACATAGCAACAATAAACACGACCAGAAGCAAACCTTAGTTACACCATTGCTAGTACTCTTAGTGTGTTCTCCGCATCTGTACCAGGAAACTACAGACTGGGTAATTTATAAAGAGCAGATATTCATTCAGTTCGTAGTTCTGCACACTGGAAATTTCAAAAGCATGGCGCTGGCATCTCAGAAGAGTCTTCATATTGTATCACCTCACAGCCAGGGCAAAGGGTCAGGAGAGGTCAAAGGTGAGGCAGGCAGTGAGGGCGCTCCTTCGTTTTATGGTAAATGCACCCCCTGCAAGAGTATTCTTGAGGGCAGAGCTCTCTTGATCAAAGCATCCTTCTCTGCCCCTGTCCAGGTCTCAGCATGGCCGTTCCAGGGATGAGGTTTCCAACACAGGAATGTATGGAACACTCAAGCCCTAGAAAATTCCTTTTCCTTCCAGCTGAGGAAGAAAGACTCCTTAAGCATATGATTCTACCACTGCCAGGAAGGTGTTACCATTTCGAAATAAAGTCACTCTGTGAATGTGCAGACAACTCATAGCACAGGATCTGCTTTAAAAAGGCATCAGCAAGTAATGAATTAAGGTTCAGCCACCATAGTGCTGTTTGTTAGTATAACCCACTGGGGCAAATGTTATCTTCATTTTACAAATGACGATGCTTAGACCATTAGCAATTAAACAACTTGCTCAAGATAGTCTCAAATGGGCCAAACTCAAACTCAAATGCAGGAAATAGACACATCTAGAGGGCTCGCTGACTATCAGCACCTTGCCTGTGCAAGCAAGGGTAGCTGCAAATGATTGTATGAGATTTGTCCACTAATTCATGGCTTACTCACTAGGAGATACTGTCTACTAACTTGGAGCATAGTTTTTAATTCTTCTTTAGAACTTCTAAACCTACAGTTTGTAGGTAGCATCCATCATGGCTCGAAACAACGTGAACGTAGTCTGTCATGAAACTGCTAACCTACATAAAAGTTCATGATTGTTTAAGTAATTAGGAGAGGGGTGTGAGAGTCAATTGTGCGGTTCTTGAACATTAATCTGTAGAGTATAGATAGCACTGTGCAGTTTCAAAAGGTTGGACACACCTGAATGTGATTTCTTTTAGCAAGCTAAGGATCTGGCATATAGAAAGATTCCAAGTGGCACTTAGAGCCCCAAATTTCATACACTAAAACATGAAACAGACACCAGATGTGACTGCAGAAAGTGACTTAGGTATGAAAAAATTTCATTACCTTTGTATTTTAGTAAAATTTGAGAAGGGTGTTTAAATTGGCTATGTTTCCTATAGGTTCAACTGAAGAATCCAGAAGTTTCTGTTTCTGCCGTCAAGTCAGATCCTGGCTCAGTCAACTATTCACCTGCTGCCCGATACTTGGGTTCTCCCTAGATAAATTACAATAGTGTTGTCGTGCACTGTTTTTTGTTGTTGAACGCAGACTTTGGAGTAAGGAAAGACTCCTTTCCCCCTCCTCCAGCATGTTCATTGCAAATGTCCTCCCTTAGAGTGTAAACTCTTCCTGAAACAGGTCACTGTTATTTATCCTCACAGCATCAAAGGGGCTGCTGTGGGAACAAGAAGCCCATCCGTGAAGGGACCAGTGTGCTCTGCCCATCCCTCAGTCCAGAACCCCAGCCTGATTGTGTAGTTGAAATTCCCTCACTAGTTTCTGTTGGATGTGGCAAATGTCTATCTTGAGGGTATCACTACCGGTTGCTCTCTCAGTCAGCTTGCTACATCTGATCTGATAGATGTTGGATATGACCCATTTGGTGATTTTCTGCTCTCTTTCTGCAATTAGCTATTTGTTCTAACATTTTTACCTGATACACACTTAAAAAAAAAACCTTTGAAACTGAAAATATAGCACTCATAGGTTCCTCACAGATAGGACAACACTTCTTATCATCTGTAAATGGGCTTCTCTTCAGGGTGGTTATAACAGTTCAATTAAATACAGTTTTAGATTTTATTTATTTATTATGAATGCAACATTCAGCCTCCATGTACGCCAGCATGCTAGAGGAGGGTGCCAGATCTCACTACAGATGGTTGTGAGCCACCATGTGGTTGCTGGGAATTGAACTCAGTTCCTCTGAAAGAGCATCCAGTGCTCTTAACCACTGAGCCATCTCTCCAGCCCCCTTAAATACAGTTTTAAATGTTCAAAATAATTCCTGGAGATTGGCCTTCCTGACCAATACTGGCTCTCTTTAGTAATTCAAACATGTAGTTAAGACCTTTATCCAAGAGTTATTAGCATCAGTTGCTATATTCTTACCTGAGTGAGGACATTAAGTATCTTCAGATACCATTAAATGTTATAAAACCTACAGATTTCAAATCGGATAAGGAATTGATTAGTGACACTTGCTAATTTTATTATTTTTTTCTGAGTGTGAAGCAATAAGATGTATTTCATTCCCATCATAGTATGTGAAGAGAACCCACGAAGAGCAAACATAAGAACCCATCAGAAACAACACTCTGTGATGATAAGGAAACTTGCTTCCCACAGACTCTTCTTGATCAAAAACTAAGTGCTGTGAATAGAACTTTATAAAACTTTACAAGAATAAGTTGAAAGTAAAAAAATAGGAATAAAGGGGTTAAATGCATAAAAGTAAGATTTTCAAAGTTCCAATTATGAGCAGTAAACACTTAAGTAGAAGTAGCAGGAAAGATAAAAAAGAAACATGATTCTCAAATCTATAAGAGATTCCTTATAATCAGAGTATTTATCATGCTTCAGTTGAACAAAAAACTGAAACCATATTCAGGAATTTCAGTTAGGTTGAATCTGAATGGCCTAATTTTTAGTCCTAATGTGCTTAAGAACTCAATACAACCTCCAGTAACAAGAAAACACACACACACACACACACACACACAAGGCCTAGAGAAAGTATAAACTCCAAGTAGAATTATATAAACTTCTAGGAATCAAACCAACAACATCTGTAGATAAAAAAATCCAGCCATGATTTTATATTGGTGGAACTCAAAAGCATAAAATAAAATGGAGAGAATACTGCAGCATCCTAAAGAAAAGCATTTCAGCCCTTCTCTTTCTTTCTATTTGTTTTAAATTTATTTATGTGTGTGCACTCACTTGCTGGGGTGCCCATCAAACTGGACAGGCAGCAAGCAACCTTTCCCACTGAATCATCTCATGAGGCCCCTAAAAATCATGTTTCTAAGAAATTCCCATCCTTTTGTAAGTGTGTGAAATAAAGCCTTTCCTAGGGAGATACAACATACATGTCTACTCAGCCCACATCAGAAACCCACAACAGACCAAAGTACAGGTAATACCAAAAACCAACTTGGTAAATCCATTAGTTTTACTGGGGTTGCTTACAAGAGTATGGGTGAGGGGTCACCCACACAAGTGTGGGTGACAGCTCGTGAAGCTGGGGGCCTGGAGCACACTGCACAGCTTGCGGGCAGCTCGACAGGTTACAAAGGGCCCTTTCCAGGTGCCTCGGTTTGTGTAAGCCTTTTCCGGGCTGCTCTGCTGATTGCTGCCGCTTGAGAGCTGATCTGGTTTGATAGTCTTTACAGCTTAGCTCTGTTCAGTTTAAGAAAAAATTAGCACTTTTTATTACTTTCTCTGGCATGGAGGGACTCAGAGAATCTGGGTGGTTTCCGGGACTTCCTGAAGCTATTTTGAGCAGCTGTTCATCTACCTGTTTAAAGAGCTTCCTTGCAGAATGAGTTTCAATCTCAGGGGAAACTGCTACACAACACCAATGGCAAAAGAAAGGAATGCCTTGTTATATGATGGCTTTAAACTATGCTATCCTGTAGTGTTCTTTGGAAACTATGAACCTTCCAGATCTACTTCAAACTGATTAAAATAAAAATCAAATTATAAAGAGAACATTTTAGTTGAAAATATAATCCAACTGTATTGAGATCAAGTGTAGTGTTTCTTGATTATGATTAAGAATTTCAAAACAGTTTTTTTATTCTCAATAAGGAAAGAGAAAGCTAAAGTTGAAAGTTCAAAATCTCAACTGAGAAACAAGTGTGAGAAGGTATATTGGACAGGGCTGAGATAGAAAAAACTTAAAAGTCTTTACATTCACAAGACAAAATAGAAAACAAGATCAAAGTGATTCCAATTATCAAAGTAAGCATTTTAAATTTAAAGTAAAGATCATTAGAATTAAAAGGGGATGTTATCATAGGAAAACCAGCTAAAGGACAGGATAAATAGCTGAGTGGTTGAGAGCTACTCTTGCAGAAGACCTGAATTCACTTCTGAGCATCTACATCAGGGTGTTCACAGCCACCCCTAACACTGGTTCCAGGGGTATCCAATATCCTCTTTCGGCCTCTGTGGGCAGCTGCAAGCATGCATATGCACACCCTGCCACACACACACATATAATATACACCTATAATTAAAAGCTAAAAATAAATATTAAAAATGCAAAAATAAGGGGCTCAGTGGTTAAGAGCATTGCTTGCTCTTCCAAAGGGCCTGAGTTCAATTCCCGGCAACCACATGGTGGCTCACAATCATCTGTAACGAGGTCTGGTACCCTCTTCTGGCCTTCAGATGTGCACACAGACAGAATATTGTATACATAATAAATAAATAAATAAATAAATAAATAAATAAATAAATAAAATATTAAAAAGGCAAAAATAAATCTGAATTTATCTGTTTCTCTTAGAAGCCATTGTAATTACAAAAGTGTTAACTCTCATAATGCTTACAATTTGGGAATTCCTAATTGGACCTGGAGGAGTTACCTACATGCTGCTGTGACAAAATGCTTGACAACAGCAACTGAAGGGAGGGATGTTTCACCTTGATTCATAGCTGCAGAGAGTTTCAGCCCATCACAGGGAGTCAGGCATGACAGAGCAGCCTCATCCATGGCAGAAGCAGCTTGAGTGAGAGCTGTTTACATCCTGGTGCACCAAAAAGGAGAGGACATGAGCCGGGAGAAAAGGTATACATGTCAAAAACCTGTCCACAGTGACTGATCTATGTCATATAATTTCTTTCTCCCTCAAGCCATGCACCAACTGGGAAACAAGTATTATAAACATGAATCTGTGGAACACATTCAGGTGCAGTCTGTAGCATTCTGTGCCTGGCCCCTCACAGCCTCAACACCTCAAAGCCTCATAAGGCAAAATTCAGTCTTTTAGTTCAATCTCTGAAATCTTCTTATGCATCAAACACTGCTCCAAAGTCAAAAGACTCTTCTGTAATCTTAACTATGAGATCCTGTGAAATGGGAAACACAATCACTTATTTCAAGCTATAAGGCCTCACAGAAAGCATGCCCATTTCAAGGGGAAAGATGGAGTAAAGCAATAACGTAGCCATCAAGGGATTCTTGGCACACAGAATTCCATCTCACGGGATGTGCGAGCTCCAGGAGACCTGGGCAAGCCTGTCCCTAAGTCTCAACCACCCACAACACCTATGTTCTCTCTCAAGCTGTGTCTGCTCAGTACCTGAAGCTTTCCTCAACAGACATGTCTTATTGTTGGCATCTTGAATGGGCTGGGCTTTTCCCATTGGCAGAGAAGAAAATGTGAGGCAGGAGGACTGATCCGAGAAAAGTAGGAGGAGATTAATCGAGTAGTCAGATAACAATAGTCCAAAAAATAAATGACCGAAGAAATCTTCAAAGTTGAGGGAGAAACCAAACTTGTGGATTGAAAAGGTTCATTGTATGTCCGGTCATGAAAGATCCATGTTTGATTACATAAAAGTAGACTTTTTGAATTCTAAAAATAACGAAAACATGGTCCATCCAGATAGAAAGTATAAGTTTGCTACAAGGAGAAAATGGTCCACGTGGCATCAGATTTCTTACCTGCAAGTGCCAGGCCCCTGCAATATCAGTCTCTGCAGAGACACTCGAGAGCAATCTTCATTTGAACAGACCAGTGATTACCTACCCGTAAAAATGGAAATACCCTTTTATATGTGCAACAGCTACAAAGTACACCACCTCTGTCAGTTCCAGGGATCAAGGTCATGCCCTCAGGCATGGCAGCAGACACCTTTATCCACTGAGTCATCTCGCCAGCAGAAAACAAGCTACCTCTGTAACCAAACCAATGGCAGTCATTGAACACGGACAGTAGTAACAATCAATAAATCTCTGAAATGGAAGATATATTCAAAATCATGTTGTAGGCAAATCAAGGAATAAATAAATCAGTAGAAAGGACTGAAAAATCAATATTAACATTCAAGGAACTCTAATGCGATTAAAGCAGTGCTCCTATTCAGTGTGAAAAAAAGAGACAGCTTAATACGTTGTCCTATTTAAAATTGCTAAATTGATCGCCAGCCAAAAGATAATAAAACTAGGTTCTGCATGACACATCATAAATTAAAGCTACGTAACAGCCTTGAAAATATTTTTGCAAACTATTGTTTACTATGAAATATAGGTTACATATAAATCACAATGGTACTTGTCATTGCTTCCTATATAGGAAACAAAGAGGAGGTGAAAGATAAAAAGAAGGACACTATTGAACTGCATACACACACACGGAAACACGCATATACATGCACACATGCATGCAAGCACATACACATACCTACAAAATTAAAAATCTTTGAATGACAGATTACTCCATAAAGAAAATTTACTGACAAAAATATGAATATTAGAATTTTTAACATAGACAAAAGGGGGAAATTCATATTTATAAATACACAAAGCTTCCACAAATTCGCAAGGCAGGAGCAAAACTTCTTTGAGAAAGGTAAGCTGAAGAGGCAATTTATCAATAAGCGAACCAAGATGGGTGGTAAAAGGCAACTTTCCCAATAAATCTCTCGTCCAGATTGCGCAATAGAGCATTAAGGAGATGACGTGGTATGATTGACAGTACTGTTCATAGCGGGTGTGTGAAAAGTGTCCTTCACACACACTAGCAGTGGGCAGGCCACTGGGCAGAGACCTTACCAGGTCCAGCAAACTGAAATAAAGTACACACCCTGTTGACTTTCAATTTCACTCCCAGGAATTTCTCTCATTGAAAGGAAAAGCAAAAAAAAAAACAAACAAAAGATGTTTGTATAGCTATGTATCTGGATGTGGTCTACAGAATTGTATATCAGGGGAATAAATATGGATTTTTTTAAATAGGGCATTATAACTAGGAGAAGTGAAGTTATATGAGGGGAAGAGGCTGTTCTGAAGGGTATGATAATCTGGCTAACTGCAATGCATCATCTTTCACTGGGTTAAAGGGCATATTAGTGGAATAATTGAGAACACTTGCTTATGGATCATTTTAAATAATGATATCTGATGTGAGATTCCCCTCTGTATGTTGTGAATATGTTTTATTACCATTGGCTAATAAAGAAGCTACTTTGGCCTATGGCAGGGCAGAATACAGCAAGGTGGGAAATCCCAGCAGAGATAAAGGAGGAAAAAAGGCAGAGTCAGCAAGACACCATGTAGGTGCCCATGAAACAAGCAGTAACAAACCACAAGCCTCCTGGTAAAATATAAAATAGTAGAAATGGGTTAATTTAAGACATAAGGCTTAGTTAATAAGAAGCCTGAGCTAATAGGCTAAACACTGTTGTAATTAATGTAGTTTCTGTGTCATTATTCAGGTCTGTGCAGTTGGGAACAAGTGTGCTGTTTCTATCAATTTTAAACAGCCTAAATGTGACCACTGTGTGTCTACATAGGAGACTATCCTTATGTCCAGGGGACAGTTATGCAAATATTCAAGTCTCAAGTTGAGGAATGTTGACAACTCTCAAGTTGCTCAAGTACTAATGCTTGGTGAGCACAGGAGCTAAGCAGATGGTTTTCCCATTACCTTTCAGCTTTTCTATGGGTTTAGAGTTTCTTTTTAAATATTAGGGAGGAAGATATTGAAAATGTACCTTATCAAAAACACAAAGAGAAAGTTTTGAAATTGGTTTGCCTAATTCTTAGTGACAGGGAGAAGCCAGGATTGGTTTGTAGCACTTGGTGAATTTCTGCTCTCTTCCTGGGGTCATGGACAAAGCAGCCCACGTAAGCCTGAGAGGTGACAAGGGTGGAGTCAGAACTTAGCTCCTGACTCTTGTATCCCGATTCTGTCCTTACCACTACTTACTTCCACTTACTTTTTT
>LOEQ01007656.1:65667-87834 GCA_001685075.1 Bramus lutescens | reverse complement strand
AGGCATGCATGGAAGGAATGCTGTATACATAATAAATAAATCTTTAAAAAAAAAGATTTCCATAACATACAGCCAGATCTACCAGAATGTATGTCCCTTTGCTCTTCTTTGTACTTATATATTTGGGGACAATCTTACCAAATATTTGTGGTTTTATATTTGTGGGTCTTCGATCAAGGGTACAAAAAATCCCATCATAAGTCTTCTCAACTCCATTCACTTCCTCTCTGCACCATAAATCCCATTTTTATTTTATTAACCTTCTGCATCTGCTGGGCTGCTGTTTGACCAGTCGTTCATAGATCAGATGCATGCTTCAATGTTGTTTTAATTTCTTTACTGCTCTTTACAGTGGAACTTGATTCACATTTTATTTTCTTCACTCTAGTTTGCCTTCTTACCTGCCTTCTCAGGTCATTCCACTTACTGGAAGATGTCTCTGACATTGTTCTCATTAAAACTTTCCAAGTTGGATGGGTGTGATGGCCTATGCCTTTAATTTCAATGGAGGCAGGTGCATGTCTGTAAATTCAAAACCGACCTTGTCAATGTATGAGTGCCCAGCCAGCCAAGGCTACATAGTGAGATGCTATCTCAAAAAATGAATAAAATTTTATTAAAAACTGTCCAATTTGCTACTATAAAGAATCAAATTTAGTCTTCATTGTGTTGATACATAAGCCTCAAGCCCATTTGATTCTCCCTATATCATATTTATGTACTTTGAAATAACATCTACACATGCTCATGACTTCTGAATTTTTATAGAAAAAATGTGTCCTCCTACTATATACATAATCAGCTAATCTACTTTTACATTTTCATACCACTGAAGCATTTTCCTTGCTTTCCTGCTTACAGCTAAACATAAACCCTACTCAACAACTGCATGGATCTTCAAGCATCTTTCACACCAGTTTTACTCTCCTATCTAAATGGATCATGTGATCATACCCTACAGATTTAGAATTTAATACCTAGGACTTCAAAGCTGTTTCCCAACACCATTGTACTTTCCTGGCTCTATCTAAATGGATCATGTGATCATACCCTACAGATTTAGAATTTAATACCTAGGACTTCAAAGCTGTTGTCCCAACACCATTGTACTTTCCTGGCTCACATTATGACTCCTTTTCAACTTGTATTTCTGCAAGTCTCTAGCCTTGAAACATACCCTGATTCAGCCCTTCTTTTTTCTTACATCCACATTAGTAATGAGTCACTTTGTAATGCACAAGTTCAAAAGTCTCATTCTTCTAACCCAAGATCATTGTTGTTCAGCCACAATGTAAGCTGAACTTCTTTTTTTTTAATCTTTTTAATTTTATATACTAGGCTCAGTATCCCCTCTCTACCCTTCTCCCACTCCCCCACCTTTTCCCCATCCTATCCGCATCCACTCCTCAGATGAGGTAAGATCTCCCTTGGGGAGTCACCAAGGAGGTATACCATGTTGAGGCAGGACCAAACAGTACCTCCGCCGTATCGCGGCTCAGAAAGGTAATTACCCCATAAAAAATGGCCTCCAAAAAGCCAGTTCTTGCACTCAGCATATATCCTGATCCCACTGCCACTCCCCATCAACAGATCAAACCACATATCTCCCTTATAAGTCTTCCAAAGTGCTTTGTTATCTTGTCACTTACAATACTGAACAGAAAATAACACTGACTACCCGCTGTTTTCTTCACATACCTTGTCACAGGTTAGGTGGTAAGGGCTTTGCTCTGCTTTTCTCTATATCTATAACATTTGTCTCCAAACATCTGCTTGACCCTGTAACTTTTATTCTTTGCTCTTCAACTATTCAGTAAGGTTTGTCTTTATAAACTTAGTACTATTTCATAACATGAAAAGCAAGTGCCTATTCTCAACATAACTTACAGGACCTCTGTGCGTTGATTACCACAGATACTACAGATTTTATTGTTTGTTTGCAATTATTCTCATAGTATGCCGCCTGCTTTCCATACAGACTTTACCTTGGTTGATTGCGTGGTCAGCAGCATGTGAACATCAAAAAGCATGGGCTGGCAAGGAAGCAGGAAGGCAAGAACCTTCAGTTACTGTTGGTAGAATTGCAAACTGACTGAGCCTGGGAATATCAGTGTGAAAAATTCTCAAAGGATTAAATGGAGAACTACCATATGGCCCAGCTATACCATTCCTTGAGATATGTCGAAAGGACTTGATATCCTGCACCACACAGGCATCACGGAACTCTGAAATTTCCTCTCTCCTTTTCCCTGTGGTTTCACCTCCCATTGTTTTTCCTCCCCTTTCCTCTTCCTTTGTATGCATTGTTCCTTCTTTGTCTTCCTTTCTTCTTTTTTTCTCTTAAGTAATCCTTGAAAGGTAGGTTAGCAAGCAGCTCCATGATAGCACATGCTAACAGCCAAAAGTCACATTGTCTTAAGGAGACGCCAGATTAGGGGAATAATGCAGATCTATTTCTTTTCATTCTACATGTCTCCTTCTGCACTTGTCCCTATTTTACATAGTTTTCACATAAATAATATGGAAGCTATGCTACTCTAGTAACTAACTAAGAACTAGAGCTAATCTTCTGTATCATTATCTCCAGATGACTCTGTTCTCAGACATAAGCAATTTAGAATTATTGAGTTCTTGCACTCATCATGGTATAGACATTAATAATGTAGCACTATTAGTTTTATTGTCTTATTCTCAAAAGTACCAACCCACAGACCATGAGGTTGTCTGTCTCCAAAGTCAATCACTCTCTTAGAAATCAACTCCCAAGACTTCTTGGGCTTCCCTGCTCTCCTCATTTCACTGTTTTCTCTTTATCGCTCCTTTCTACCTTTGGGAAGATAAACAAATGCTCCTAATTTCTTCTTCATATCTGACCAACATTGCCCTAGAGTAAGAACGGGACTATCGCAATAAGGAGGCATCATCTCTTCAGATGCAAAATTCATATTAAAAGAGGGCTCTGCCCTCCTCCTTGAGGCAGCAGACAAGCAATATAAAATGTCATCGCAGGAGCTTATGGAATACACAACAGAAATTTATTGCTTCATAAGACTGATAGCTAAAGAATACAGTGAGCCACAAATGGAATATGGCACATTTTATAGTGAGGCATTTTTTCTTAAAACGTTTTTATCATTAAATTTTCTTCCCTGTAGAAAAATATTAGCACTGTCAGCTCATAGTGAGTTTGATATTGAGTTTTGTGAGGTGACTTAAAATAGATTTTTATAATTGTTTTATAATTTATGATTTCTCACATTTTCATAACTATGTAACCATCTTTGTATGTGATGACTGTGCAGTTTTGTCCATAGAGTGTCATCAAAACATCAAATGAAGATAATTCACTCACAAACCTCACAATCACAAAAGCTGTAAGAGTCTTAGGATACAAACTGACCAATTTAATAAAAACCAACAGTCTAAGAAGAAAGAGTCCAAATGGCTGTATAGATACATTCTATTCTTCTTTGAGATTCTGTTCATAGCCAGAGAACAAATTCTAGGTAATTAAATTCCACCAAAGGAATAATTTAGAACATGTAAGTAGAGCAACCAGAATCGTTTGCCTTTATCTGATCCTCACACACCTCAGGATTAAGGACTAGCAATACTGAAATCACACACACTTGGGCTTTCTTGTCAGGCTGGCCCTTCTAAAAGGAGCACAATGCCATGCGAAATCCTATATATATATAATGGGCATCAGAACCAACTTAAATACATAACAAATATGCATTTATCACTATTTGTGGGGTACACTTTTATTTTCTCAATCACCTATTATGTGGTGATATTATGATAGGAAGATCTCTGGTATTAACCATTCTTAGCATAGATTCATATTTTTTAATCTCTACAGTAAAACTATCACTTCTATGCTTCAGACAACTGGAATTTAACACTTTTGCCACTGTAGCAATCTAACTTTCGCTTTCCCATCCTTCATATGAAGTTCTTCAGTAATATCAGCATATCTGTGTTCACCAAGCAAATGCACACCCACAGAACAGTAGACATAATCTCAACATGAAAGTAAAACTTTATCACACTTGTTATCTACATTTCGAGTATTATTATAATTATTATATTGATCACAATAAAGTGATACCAAACCAAGCCCCTATTCAATTCGACTATGTAGTCCCTGATGATGCTTCTCATAAAATATTTAGCCTTATTCGTCATATGACAATACTGAACTCTTATCTAAATCACATACTTGTCTATCTCACTTCTACACTAGGTGATTGGTATCTTCTCCGATCCTAACTAACCAGGTCTAGCCCTGTTTGCATTCCAAAATCAGAGGAGACTAAATGCAAACAGGGTAGTGTGGTGATAGAGAAATGTGCACCTTCTATACCTACATTATCAGAAAGATGAAGTCACATGGGAAGTGAACAATACTTTCCTCCTCAAAATAGTCAAACTTAAATTCTAAAAATAAAGGTCTCCATCACTTTGTATCACCTCACCCAATTAAATTCCTACATCTAAATTATGCATTCTATTTCTATAGTGATTTATGTTGTATTTGTCCTCCCAGTTTTAATATTAATATGAACATGTATTTTTCTTCTGTTTATTGCTGTGTCATCAGTTCTAGAAAAAAAAGATAACAGTAAATATCCAAAACTAATTACAATGTAATTTCATATGTGTAATGTGTATTCCCATTGTACAAAAGAATAAATGTAGTAAGAATAGTGTGTGTGTGTGTGTGTGTGTGTGCGTGTGTATGTGTGCACTCCATCTCATGGGAGCGCAACAATATAATAATTGTCTGCTCAGTTTTATAATAGCAGCATGATAATGAAGAAACCAAAGGAAACAAGGCTAAGCCCCTCTGCTTCTGGCCACACTGTTTTCTTGCATGGCATTCTGACTTCGCCATCTGGCTCCAACCTGTCCTAATCTTGCCCTCTGAGCCATGACTGTAAACTGAGCTGTCTTTCTCCAAAGTCCTGCACTTGCTTGACGCTGGGCTTTGCCCCACAGGTCACTCCTAGCCAGGAGCAACTTCCTTTCCCATTCTGGCTAATGAAATCTTCCTTTTTCTTTGACTTAGGGCAAAGGTCTCTGGTGCTATTAAGTGGCTCCAGGCATCTTTGTAAACAATAGTTTCTTTTCCTCATAGAAACTGCCAGGGAAAATCTTTTAGTTTATTAACTTTGGCAGTTTACATTTTGTTCCTCATAAGAATGCTGTTCTTGTCCCTCATGAGACACTAAGCTTCCTGAAGACAGAGGTCTCCTTGGCTCACCATTGCCTTTGTAGCATAAATAGTTAAGGTTTCTGTATAAGCATCTCACATTTGGGACAAATAATGAAGAAATTCTTTTAATTTTGCCATCACATTCAGTTACCTCAATAAAGAAAATGTACAAATTTTCATTTTAATATTGTTTTAACCAATATAGTTATGAAACCAATTTTCTTTCCTCAGATTCTGTATGTTCTTGTAAATGTTCCTGACAAAGTAGATATATTAACTGATATATATTTCCCTTTAATTCACATTAGTTAGAATACAAAATTTTTGAGTAGTAAAAAAAAACCTCTTAATTGAAATAAACTGCATTAAAATTCCCAGGTACTGTAAAAAATAAAATGTGTTTGGGAGGTCTGGTGTCATGATCAAATGCTGTGTCATTTCAGGTCTTTGTATTGTTTGATTTTCAGCTTTCATTGAACATATTTATTTACCTTTCTTCCAAGTACATATTTATAGGATTGAGTTTAACCATAGAAGAAGGTGGTGAGAGGAAAATAAAGAATATGCAATGTAACTATTAAAAAAATCACTACCAAAAGAGTTGTAGTATGCATTTACCATCAATGCTACCAATGATTTATATCCTCCAACTGAAAGACGTAAAGTGATGGACTAGATAAAACAAACAAAGCCCAATATGTTCTGTCAAATAAACCAACTTTGTATATAATGACAGGACACACACACACTGGAAGCAAAAGCCAGAAAACTATACTAAGCAACAAAACCCCAGAAAATCGGTTGTCTCTGTTTTAGATGAAACAGACTTAATGCAAAAAAGTCAAAATAGACACTTCTTATATAATAATAATAAATAGTCCAACAAAGTTAGTATGTATACCAAGTCCAAATATATCTACAGATATCGTTAAAGCACATAATTATATCAAACCTAAATTAGCTCTTTGAAAAATAATACATTCAATAATATGATAATAATAGTTCAGAAACTCTTTTTTGAGAGAATCAGAAACAAAATCACTAATGACACATAGGATTTAAACTCCATCATTTACCAGTTGAACCGAAATATATACACATAGAAACAGTGTACCCAGTAGGTGGAGAAGATGCAAATTCTCCAGGAACGCTAGCAACACTATCTGGGTCAGATCATATGTCAGGTCACAGAACAAATTTTAACAATTTAAAAACTTAAAATCTTTTCAAAATTTTGTTTGTTTGTTTGTTTGTTTCTTCCTGGCCACTGCAACATCAAAACACAACCTAGCAACCCCTGTAAGATATCTGGAGGAAATTCTAAGGCTGAGGTTTATCTCAATAAATACCTACATTTAAAACAGTCAACTTAATCTTTTTTTTAAACTTTTATGGTCTTGTAATTTAAGGAAGAGAGGTACAAAATAAACTCATGACGAATGGAATTTGGAATTAAATAAATAATAAACAGAGTAGAAATAAATGAAATTGTCTAAAATTAATTTTAAAAGATCATTCTAAAGCCATACAATCAGAGAAATTGTTGTGAGACTCTGATTCCTGGTAATGTATGAAGCTGCACCCATAAAATCTCATCAACATGGCTGAGAAGTAAAATTAAAACTTTACCATTTTGTTTTCTGTAATGTTAGGGTACACAAAGAACAGTGGAATTTACCCAGAAGCAAATAGTGAAAAAATCAATTACAGATAGGATGAAAAAAACGAAGACAAAGGTGTATGCAGAAAAAAAGAGAACTGGAGTAAAGGGCTTTTTCCTAATCAAATGGTAATGATGAGGAATCGGTTCCATAAAATACATACACCTTGAAGATTAATCAAAGACATTGAGTTGGACAAATAAAAAAAGTTGCTTCACTCAGTACTTTAAATACTAGTCGGTAATTCATGAACTTTCTGTTCTGCATACTCTTTTTTATTCATCAAAATATAAAGCGGGACAAAAAGAAAGGAAATCACATTCCTAATGAAGATTAAGATCAAACAGCAGACAGCTAATTAAGAAAAAAAAAACTATCCTGCAATTTAAGGTCATAAACCAGCATCAGCATCTACCCTTGAGGACTCATGGAGCTACCTCAGTGAAGTAGATTGGACTGGAAGAGTATTGCCAAGAGTTGAAGGAGAGGAAATAATCCCCAAAGATACAGCATGAACTTGAGTTAAGCAAACAGAAATACAAACAGCAGATGCAAAACCATACTGATGTACAATTAGGTGCATATAAATGTGGTGGCTAGTCTTGTGTCATTGAGGAGATCACCGTCTTACTAGCTATCGTTTTTTATGTGTCTGGAAGGTGTTTCTCCAAGGCATTAGTGTTTGAAATGGTGAGCCAAGTAAGGCAGAGCCCAGCCCCAATGTAGGTAGCATTGCCCAATGCCTTGTATGTTTAAATAGAGTAGAGTGGTAAAGAAAGCTTTTCACCTAATTGCTAGCATTGGGATAGCAACATTCTCTAGTCCCTAGTTTTTGCAGCATCTTGAAGACCACAAATCATGGGACTTGTCAATCTGTCATACATATTGTATCATATATAATCATATATACATGCAAATGACTATATGTAATGTCATAGTATAAAAACATGCTTATAGACCCATTTCACACAGCTCATAATTAACAGGGAGGTTAAAGTGGGAATTTGCAATTGTTTTCAGAATCAAATATTGCTCAGGTTTATATCAGCAAGAGGGCTTATAGAGAAGTACTGGGTTTACTCCAAGAGCCTCTGCTTTAGCAAGTCTGTGGTAAGACCCAAGAATTTTCATTTCTAATAAGCTCCCAGGTGATCCCAAGACTGCTGGTTATGGATGACAGCTTGGGATCAACCACCATAAAGAAGAGGGAGTTTTGCAAATAATCAGAGCCATCGAGACGTTAATAATCACATCCCTGTTCTCTCCCAACTGGTAGTTCATCACAGATGAAAGATCTTGAGCTAACTTGGTGTATTCTGTTCCTATTTCATTATTTAGCAAACTAAATTTAAATCTTAAAAGGGATGTGCTCCATCTCTGAAAAAGTCCTTCTGTCTCATCATGCCAGAGACTCCATAAGCTTTACAAAATGTCAATTTTGCTGCTAAAGAGCATGTGTTTAAAAGTGCATTTTATAAAATGTAGAAAAACGACAAATTAAAAAGATTTTCTTGCAGACGGACTTCTCTTTAAGTAATCTAATCTTGAAGATTACCCTGCACCTCTGCCAAAAAAAGTATGTCATAACTAATATTAACACGTGCAATGTCAGGCATTATAATTATCCTCCATAAAAAAGTAAAAATCTACATGTTTTTAGTAAATCATTTCCCTGCGCTCACAATATATGCCTGTTTCATGTCATTCCAGCAATCCCCAGAACAGAGAACAGTGTCTCTATAGATGAGCACATCCTTGACCTCTGTATCATTGTGGGTCTATTTCTGTTTTCTTATTCCATATAAGTGTGGCTAAATTTAGTTTACCTTAAGACCAAAGCTGGATGTTATTTAATTGAGAAGGCCCTGTTTGACTCACTTCAAGAGAAACCCAGATTCTTTTCAAATATTAACTTCCTTTAGTAACTTTGAAAGGAGATATTAAAATATCTATGTGTGGGTGTGCATTTCTCCAAGCACAAACTAAAGGAAGACTGACCACTGCAATATCTGTGAATTTTCATACCTCTACACCAGCAACTTTCCATGTTAAAAATAGAACAGTAACAGGCAGATGCAGCAGCAGCAATCTCGTGCCCCATTAATGTTGATTTAGAAAGGATGGAAGCCATAGCCTTCTCAGCTCCATGAACCTGTCAAGAAGCTCCGCTCAATTAGATCTTCACCTGTTCTACCCAAAGTCAGCTGTCTGATTTCCTCTCAAAGTCTCCTAAAATTAGGGATTATTGATATATTCAAAGGCACATCTCAGAGCAACATGAACATGGACTCAAAAGCAAACAGGAAAGATGGGGAAAAAAGCTGTTGAAGATGAAAAGCCTGATAGTTAAAATATCTACAACTATGGGGGAGGGTTGAAGGGGAGGGGAGAGGCCAGGAGGGGAGCAGAGAAAATGTAGAGCTCAATAAAAATCAATTAAAAAAAGATTTGTGAGAAAGGTCTGCCATAAAGAATAGTCAAGTCTAGTGCAAAAGTTGGCAATATGTAAACACTTCCGTATGTTTTTACTCCTTCAATTTAGGATCACTCAAAGGAGCTCTGTTTTTCTACAATGCTTCCAAATACTTCTTGTTTCCGAATTCCCAGTCATCTCACAGGGATATTTCTTAAGAGTTCCAATGTTGAAACACCCCTTATGCAACCACCACATACTATCATCAATTCCTAGCACCATCACATAACTTTTGTTTGTTTGAGACAGGGTTTCTCTGGAGCTTTGAAGCCTGTTCTGGATCTAGCTCTTGTAGAGTAAGCTGGCCCAGAACTCACATAGATCTGCCTGCATCTGCCTCCCGAGTGCTGAGATTAAAGGCGTGAGCCATCACTGCCCAACTTCACAAAACTTCTTAAATCACACACCAGGACATTAATAACAATCCATTGTGCATGCACATGAAAAGCATAAAATAATGCTGTTTGTGAAGAAATAGATATATTCAAGTCCATTTCTTCATTGTAGCTTTTAAGTTCATAGTTTATTAAGTACATAGATAATTTAGCTAGTTTTCTAGGTGTCACATAATAGCATTTTGAAACAACTTCTAAAAGTAGCAGTGAGGATAGATATCTCACAGTTCTTAAGTCAGGTAGGTATTCCTGTAGTCTTTCTACTAGAACCTAAACTCATTTGACCTGTTCTACACTTTTCTATGATTTTTCCATGGAGGAATCCAATGGGACAAAATAAAATTGAATTGATCATTAAATTGTCCTACCATTGTTTCAACATGACTTCTCTCTGTGTGATAAATACTGAGCTATCTCTCTCCAGGTGAATGACAAGTGGTATTTATGATTTTAATTTAGAGAATATTTGTCAATGTCAGGGAACAGTATTCCATATCTCAGGCATAGGCCTTATTTTATGGTGTTACCATCTTGGATTATCTGTTATGTGCTGGAACTGCTTTTTATCCAACACTTGTGGTCACTGTGTGGTCCTATAAGAGTATCCTCTCAATGCCAGGCACTCTTTACCTATCTAGTAATCTTAAATCAGTGAACAAGTTTTTAATCTTCTTTGGTAGCTTCTGCTTGGAGACATGCTTCTGACTATAAAGTAACACTTACACATATGAACTCTTAAAATCTGTAGTATATGCTCTTACTCCAAACATTAAAATTCTTCTGTTCACTTCAAATAAACTCTTTCTTAGGGGCAGCCTACATGCATTTGTAGAATGTAGACTACATTCAAAAACACACTCATCTCTTAGGTAGACCTTAAACTACAAGACGAACAAATGCTACATTTATAAATTGAGCTTATCAAAAGCAAGTTAATAGGCAGAATCATGGATAGATAGATCATTTTTGACCATCCAATAAAGTATCTACATTTCTATCAAAATGAGTCAAGTTTTGTGGGGCAACTTATACCTACTACCTCGAATTTCCATAACCCAAGATGTTAGGTCTAGTCATAGCAGAGAAGTTAACTGAGTGGTCCCATGGAGAGTGTTCACAGACATGAAGACAGCATTGCTATTTAGGGAATCTCCACTCATTTCTTCTTGCATTAGTCAGCTGCATTGTAGAAGTCCATAAGAAGAGATCCTGAATTAAGTCAGGAAGAATGGAACTATTTGCTTAAATGCTTTTCTGCATCCAGGAAATAATTTTCAAATTCGCTTAGATTCCTTTTATTTACTTGTAAGTGTGGAGATTAGAGTATGATTTCAGGTGTCCACAGAGTGCAAAAATAGGGTGCCAGACCCCTTGGGATGAGAATTAAAGGCATTTATAAATCTCTTGTAATGTGATCTGTGAACCAAACCTCGGCAGTGTGCACTCTTCACTGCAGAACCATATCTCCAGTTCAAATTTAAGTATCTAATATTATTTTCAATATGATCATTTTTTCACTTTCAATTGCTTTTGAGTTCTTCAGATATTTAAACAATCTAATAAAAGTCAACCAATGCTATTGTAATTGCTTTATGAACAGAGAAAATTATTAAGAATATTGAATTCATCTTTCCAATACTATCTTTGGAAAATAGATTTATTTAGAAAATTGTACCATGGGTAACAGACCTTTCAAACATTGACTTCTAATCTCCACTTGATTCTAGTTCTGTATGTCATGTTTCTCTGAGTACAAAGAAATATTTCACTACAAGCTGCAAATCAGTCCACAATTTTAAGAAAATTGTGGTTGATAAGAGTCTTCAAACAGGCTTATTCCTATGTATGTCAGCAGAACTGTTATCCAATATAAATGGCTTTGATGCATTTGTGTTCTATGTACCTGAATGATGTACTTCTTGAACATAATAATCTCAAAAAAGCATTGCAACAGGAAAAGATCCTTCTACATCAGGTCTTCCTGCCCTGATATCTGCCAACTCTTACTAATCCTTTTAAAAAAATTGAGAGTATACTGAGATCAGTGATCTTGGAAACTGTGTATTTAAATTCTGCATAAGGATATTAAAAGCTAAGGGAGAAGAACATCACCCTGCTTTTATAGTTTAGTATGATATAAAATCATTAGATAAATGCTATATTACCTTAAGGTGAATCTATCATTCAATTAAAAATGCTAGTTTTATATTTTTTGTGTGTATTATATGTGGTACATGTGTACCCATATGGTAGGATACAGGTCAATAGGTGTTGTGGGTGTGTAAAATTGGGTCCCTGCACTCACAGAGGAAGCACCCTCAACTGCTGAGATGCTTCCACAATACTGCCCTGTATTTATAATAAGCATTGTTCTGATCTTATGAAGTTTCTTCATCTTTTAGGAAGATTTGTCTTATGTATTTTAATTTTTCTTTATAGTGGGCCATAAATACTAATAAGGTTGTGCATTTGATTTTTAAAAATAGAGTCTCATTTTATAGTTCAGGCTGTGTTCTCTTTTGCAATCTTCCTATCTCTGAGTCCTTATCACCATGACCATAAGTATTTCCTGCATGTCCAATAGAACATCACAGTATTTTAATTATTCTACAAAATGAGACATGATCCTATGTTGTATAGTTTAGTAATTAAAGGTATCTAGACAGTTCTGAAGATTTATAGTGTTAACATTGTAATGGGAATGGAGAAACAAGGAAGAATAAGCAAGAAGGAAAGAGAAGAAGGTAAAACATAAGCAATGAATACTGAGTCAGAAATCAAGCTATAATGTGTTCATAGCACAGTCAATAATAGTGATCTTCACTTGGGACAATCAAAGTCATTAGTGATGACAGCAAGATCATGTACATTAATTTTATTCCCATAGATGTAGGCAGAGTTATAAAATGCACAGGATAATGAAGGAAGAATAAGAGCTAAAGAACAGAGATACTGAGGGACAACTTTATGGGAATTAGATGCTTGAGATTGAGTGATGCTTGGAAGGAAGCAAAAAAGGAAAATTGCTTTAAGAAACAAGGAAGTATAGACCATATTGCATAGTATATATACTTCCCGAGAGGAGGAAATGATGGGATGAAATCATGAACATATGCGGAAAAAAGCATGTGGTGAGCAAGCAGATAGGTAGGGTGGATTTGATAAGAGCAGAGACAAATGATGGTAGATCTAAATATAGAACATTTCGGTATTTAACATTTATGTACATTTTCCACTTTAAATATCACATCTTCAACTTCCAAAAACCGGTGGAGGTAGCAGGAAATATGTGGCTTAAAATGCATAAATACAGGGAGAAAATAAAAGCAAATTATGCAGGGAAAGAATGGAGTGGAAATGACATTTCCGAAAGATTCTCCTGGTTACAGTAAAATTGATCTGATGTGGAAATCAGAAAATAAGCAGTTGGAGAATGATTCTTTAATTAAAATAATTGTTGTTGGGGACAGACATTGATCCAGAAATAAGAACAGTTGCTGAGCAAGCACTAAGTCATGAGTTTAGAACCCAGAACTCACTTAAAAGACTATATGTTCTTATAATGATTTATAATCAGATATTAGCTGTTACTTAAAGGATCATCATGCTGCAATCCACAGACCCAGAGAGTCTAAGTAACAAGGGGGTGGGGGCTCAAAGAGGAGCACTTGCATCTCCCTCGCAAAAGGAAATAGAATAGATTTTGCAGGGATCTTAGAGTCAGGTGGGGATGGGAACAGGAGGGATCAAACAGGGGTGGGAGAGAGAGACTAACAACTGGAGCGGAGGAGCATCTGGAGAGTGACATGGAAACCTGGTGCAGTGAAAACACCCTGGAATTCATGAGGGTGATCCTAGCAAATTCTAGAATCTAGAGATTCTACTAACGGGGAATACAGAGTCTGAAGTGGTTATCTTCAGCTACCAGGCAAGGCTGCCTTCCAATGCTGCTACTGGGATACCTGCAAAACTTTTGACCCGCAGTTTTTCCTGCCTGCAGGATGTGGGAGAGGCCAACCAATGACTGGTCCAGTTTGAGGCTCATGCCACAAAAGAGAGTCCACACATGACCCTGCCTGGATAGCCAGGAGCCTGAGGCTGTGTAGCCCAGGCATCTAGGGTAGAATCAAACACTACTGGCAATCAATCAGTCAATCAATAAATGGATTAATAAATAAATAAGTTAAAGAATTCCTAATGAAAATCTGCTTTACTCATAGATCAGTGCCTAGCCCAATCATTATCATAGATGCTTCATCTAGCAACTGATGGGAGATGGAGAAGCTTCATCCAGCAGTAGAGAGGCCCATAGTCAAACATCAGACAGAGCTCTGAAAGAGGGGAAGAAAGGATTGTAGGAGGCACATAGCCCACAGAATCAACTAAGCAGAGTTAAAGGGGGCTCACAAAGATTGAAGAATCATGAAGTCTTCATGGATATCCGCTAACTCCTCAGCATATATTACAGTTGTGTTACAGACAGCATATGTTACTTGGTGTTTTCATTGGGACTCCTAACAGTGGGAGTAAGCAATGGGTGTCTCTGACTCTTTTGCCTGCTTTCGGGAATTTTTTCTCTCCCTGGGTCACCTTGTCCAGCCTTGATATGAGGGTTTGTACATAATCATTTTATAACTTGTTGGGCCATGTTTAGTTGATATCCCTGGAGGCCTGCCTTTTCTAAAAGGAAATAGAAAGAGGGTGGATCTGAAAGAAAGAGGTGAAGGTGGTGGGGACTGACAGGAGGGGAGGAAGGGGAGACTGTGATCAAAACATAATGTATGAGAGAGAAAAAGGGCTAGATATATACAGACCACATCTGTGACCCTAACAACATGAGGACCATGGCAGAAGGAGCACAGACGCTTGATAGGCACTGTCTGGGTTTAGAGACGCTGCCTCCAATGAATGCTTTCATCAAAGATTCGGGTAGCCCAAACCATCTTCAGTATTTGCAGGGCAGTCCTACTTGCCGGGTTACCCTGATGTCTGTGTCTTCTTGCTGCAAGGCTCCTCATCTGGGGCACCTGGAATTCTTTTCCACATTGAACAGGGCCCAGTCAGATGACTCGCTTTCTCTGGGTCACAGCTAAATTGGCCCTAGATGTAGAGTGATGAAAACTGATTTTAACCATGTTTTCTTTCAGAAGTAGACAGGTTTCCTGTCTCAATGGACACAGGAAGGCAATCCTTATCACTGGAATCGCATGCTGTATAAGAGGTTATGTGTGTATAGTACACAACAAAAGCCTCCATAGGGAAGGATTAAATGAAGAAATGCATATGTAGATCAAGAAGAATCTGAGTCTTTTTGTGCATATGGTTTAAGGAAACCAAAAAGAAAAGGTCATAAGTGGGCCATGTATTTCCAACTTTGCAAAAGTAGAACACAGACCACCTAGCCCAACAGCAACACACATAAACTTTCTAGGTATGCAGGATTATTTTTGTGTATCCACGGTAACCTATTCTCTGTCTTTTTTTTAAGTACATGTTTCCAAGCAGTTTGCATTACTGTAATAAAACTGCTGAATCTGTAGGTGATTATCATTTCACTGAGTACAAACTCTGCCTAGCTACTAAAAGAAAACGAACAAAAACACTAAAATTACTTGCTCAAAAGACAATTGTGGTGCTCTGGATGCTGCCATTGTATGAAAATGTGTTCCAGGACATGAGCTAGTGACAGCACAGGAATTTAAAGAGGAACTGACTTGTGTAAAAAATGAACTCATATGTGACAAAGTAAATGGATATCATGTTACTTGTTAAACTAATGTATTTTTCTTAAGACTAGTTTTAAATCTGGTCTTTAAGATATCAATTTTCTAAAAACACAAGGGGAAATTCATAGAAAGTGAGAGGTTCTATCCCAAAAATCACTGTTTCCAAAATTTATCAACAAAGAATCTCTTGCCTGAAATAGTCATTGCTAAAATCTCCCTCAAATTTTTTTTCATTATTTTAAGGGAAAAAGTCTTTTTTAATTTATTGATTTTTATTGAGCTCTACATTTTTCTCTGATCCCCTCCCTGCCTCTCCCCTCCCCTTCAACCCTCTCCCAAGGTTCCCATGCTCCCAATTTACACATGAGATCTTGTCTTTCTTTTTCTACTTCCCATGTAGATTATACCTCTGTGTGACTCTTATAGGGTCCTCATTTGTGTCTAGGTTCTCTGGAATTGTGATTTGTGGGCTGGGTGTTGGGTTTTTTTGATTTATGTTTAAAAACTACTTGTGAATGAGTACATGTGATAATTGTCTTTCTGGGTCTGGATTACCTCACCCAAAATGATATTTTCTAGCTCCATCCATTTACCTACAATATTCCAGATGTCATTTTTTCTGCTGTGTAGTACTCCATTGTGTAAATATACCACATTTTCTTTATCCATTCTTCGGTCAAGGGGCATTTAGGTTGTTTCCAGGTTCTGGCTATGGCAAACAATGCTGCTATGAACATAGTTGAGCACATGTCTTTGTGGCACAATTGAGCATCCCTTACATATACCCAAAAGTGGTATTACTGGGTCTTGAGGAAGGTTATTTTCTAAGTTTTTGAGAAATCATCACACTGACATCCAAAGGGGCTGTAGCAGCTTGCATTCCCACCAGCAATGCAGGAGTGTTCCCTTTATCTCACAACCTCACCAGCATAAGTTGTCATCAGTGTTTTTTTGTTTTTTCTTTTTATCTTGGCCATTCATTCAGGTGTAAGATGGAATCTCAGAGTTGTTTTGATTTGCATTTCTCTGATGAGTAAGGATGTTGAGCATTTCTTTAAGTGTCTTTCAGTCATTTTAGATTCCTCTGTTGAGAGTTCTCTTCTTAGGTCTGTACTCCATTGGGGGGGTCTTTTTTTATTATTTTGTTATTTATTTATTTTACATGCTGACCTCAGTTTCCCCTCTGCCTTTGCCTCCCATTCCTTCCAACCACCTCCCCTCTGCCCCTGCTGCTGCCCCATCCACTTCCTCCATCACAATTCTGAAAAGGACAAGCCTCCCATGGATATGAGCAAACACGCATATCAAGTTGCAGTAAGACTAAACACATGCCCTTGTACTAAGCCTGGGCAAGGCAACCCTGTATGGAGAAGGATTACAAAAGCCAAAAAAAAAAAGAGAGAGAGAGACAACCCCTGCTACCACTGTTAGGAATCCCACAAGAAGACCAAGTTACACAACTGTCCCATGTATTTAATGGGTCTAAGTCAGTCCCATGTAAGCTCTTGGTTGTTGGTTCTATCTCTATGAGATCCTATGAGCCCATGTTAAATGATTCTATTGGTTTCCTTTGTGATATGCTTGACTCCTCAGACTCCTACATTCCTTTCTTCCCCTCTTCTGCACGATTCCCCAACCTCCTTCTAAGGTTTGGGTGTGGGTCTCTGCCTCTGTTTTCATCAGTTGCTGGATGAAGCCTATCTGATGACAACTGGGCTAGACGCCAATCTATGAGGAAAGTAGATTATTGTTAGACAACATTACTTTGACAATGTTTTTCCTCCAAACAATTTTGGTTATATCCTAGGACTCTGGACCCCTCAGCCTCTAGATCCTGACACTCCAGACAGTATCAGGGATGGACCCAATTTCCTGGCATGAGTCTCAGGCTTAACCAGTCATTGGTTGGCCACTCCCATAGTCTTTGCTTCACTTACCCCATCACATGGCATAGGTCGCACAGGTCATAGGTTATGTGGCTTGTTTGGTGCCCCAATCCTTCCACTGGTAGTCCTGCCTGACTACAGGCCTTGGCCAGTTCAAGCTGCTTATCCCCTTTTGCTGGGAGTCCTAGTTGGAGCTGGAGTCCTTGTTGTAGATTTCTGGGAGTTCGTTATCATAAGGTGTCTACCTGACCATGAAATGACCCCCTTTTAGGGCAGCTTTCAGTTCTCTTCCCTTGAAAACTCTTGTGACAACATTATACACTACTGAATTCTCTAGAAGAAAATATTAACTCCAAATCATGAAGAATGAAATACATCCATCTTTTTATTTTTATTTTCCCTCTAGAGATGTTTTTCATAATAAAATGCATCAGGAAATTTAAAGTGCTCTATAAAGAGTGTAAGCAATATGGATTTCATTTTCTTTTCTACAGAATTAGGAACTAATTTTGAATAGTATAAAACTCTATGGCAACTTATTTTGAGATATTTGATTGAACTAAAAAATAAACTATGGCAATTAAATAAATTTAGACTATAAATTTATTATTTATTTATCCCAAGTATGTCCAGTCCAACACGAGTTCTGCCACTCATTAAATAAGAATATCACATAAAATTTCTTCTGTGTTGGTTTGTTCATCTGTATAGTAAGACCAGTGTTAATCTATCAATATGAGCATTAGTAAAGCTAATTTATGCCATGAGCTTCCTTAAAGACCAAGAATATGATAAATATATGTAAGTGCATTCATAATGGTCATTCTTACCATGATATGTATAAATCCATTTCCATAAAATGTCATTTCTCCTATGTAGGTGTGTAATCTTAAACACACACACAAAGTAGGAGGAAATACGGTTTCTAAACTCTGATTTTTTTATATATTTTCTCCCTCAATAAGATGATAAAATCTAATAACTAATAATTCCTCTTTGAAATATATTTTACATAAATTGAATTCTTCCTCCACTGTCATTAAGTTAAACTCACGCAATTCAGTTTTGAATGCCCTAATGCAATTTATATTGTTTATACACATTTTACTCACAACATACATCAGATTTTGTAGAAATAACGCAATAGTTTATTTCTCTGCATGTTTCTAAATATATACGAGGTGAAGACATGGAAAGCCATGTGAATCTAGGGACAGAATTCAATGCTAAACAGTAATTGGAAAAGATCCGTTGCTTAGAAACTGCATAGAACACTGCTTTGTTTCAAGTGACAGGTCCTACAAATCAAGCATTAAACTCGTAGAACCTTTTTAAAATTTCAACAGTGCAATTGATGGTAGTTTTAATAAGCTTTGACACATAACTTAAAATAGTGCATTTCAATCATGCAGAAGGCTCACCAAAATAACCTACAAATACTGATGTATTTATACTGAACTTTGGTTGCAGACTTTATGAAGCTTTAGGTTATGTGCATGCATAAACTGAACCCAGATTGGGGGTAATGAAATATTCTTCCTAAGAATAATTACCCCTTCAAAAAGAGCTGCATGTAATCAGCTGTGTCATGCACCATTGAACTTTGTACATGGGGCTTTCTATGGAATTGCTGTTTGGTGACATTTGCAATTGGATGCAGTTATTAAACAGTGTAAGATGCTAATTTGTTACCTGGTCAAGAGAGGAGGTCCTTTCACTCCTACTCAGTTTTAAAATGTGATGACCCTGAAAGTGAATGAAATAAAGAGATTCATTCAGAGAGAACAAAAGTCATGATGTGCAGCACTGACTAGTCACCCTTTATTTGGCTGCTTGGAAGATGGATTTCACATGCATACAGGCAAGGCTTCTGACTTGATGATGTGCCCGCACTCCCACTATGTTTTTTCTGAATGCCTCACTATATATTAATCTGCTCCTTTGGTTTTAAAAGTAATTGCAAATTGGAAAATAATTTATATCCACATAAAATTGTTTCTGATTCTGTCCTGTTCTGGAAATCTATTTATTTGACCCAAACCTGATGTGACTTAAGGCTTACTCCATGAGAGGCAACTCATACACAAGATTGCCTAGGTGACCAAGAACCAAAAACTAAATAACCCCAAAACCTAGGGTAAAACCAAATAATATTGGTTAAGATAGAGAGGAGAGAGAGAGAGAGAGAGAGAGAGAGAGAGAGACTGAAATGGAGCACCAAAATGACCCCTAATGATCTTCTATTATACTAATAGATCAGTGGCTTATTTAGTCACCATGAGAGAGGCTTCTTCCTGAAGCAGATAGGAACAAATACAATCAAACATGGAGACTCATAACAAAGTTAGATTCCCTGATAGGCAGACAGAGAGTGAAAGGAGTCCTGACTAGGTGATAAAGGTGGTGAACTTCCAAAGGGCTTCTTCCTCACCCTCAGGATTGAGGACTTCCTCTCCTGAGAGCAACTCCTGCTGTTGGACTGTCTCAACAAGTTCAGATCTGTTTTAAAAAGTTGGCAGCCAATCAGCCATCCTATCTTTCCTCAAACTGACCAACCCTAAATTAGGGGAAGAGGACCTTTAAAGACTTTAAAAACCTAATGCTTAAGGAAAGGGGAAGAGTTGCTGCCTACACTACCCCACCTCCTTTGCTGAATCTCTGTCTTCCTTCCACCTGCTGTGTGTGTGTGTTTCTTTACTCTTAATAAAAACCTTTCTTCGACTGCTTAAAATTCAGCATTGGTGTGATGATATGTGCCTGGTTTTATTCCTTCCCACTAAAGGCACTGTTTGGGAGAATTTTGAGAAGCTGAGGGGGTGGGCCCAAATGGAAGACTCATGTCACTGTGAGCTATAGCCTATTTCACAGTACCTGTCCCTCTCTTTTGCTCTGTTTCCAGAACTATGTGATAGCACACCCTTCCACCATGAGCAATTATAACACATCGATGTCCTGGGGTTATCACCAATCTTCTTCCCTCATCCTGGTGTGAGTACACACACAGCTATGTCCTGGGGTTATCACCAATCTTCTTCCCTCATCCTGGTGTGAGTACACACACAGCTATGTCCTGGGGTTATCACCAATCTTCTTCCCTCATCCTGGTGTGAGTACCCACACAGCTATGCCCTGGGGTTATCACCAATCTTCTTCCCTCATCCTGGTGTGAGTACCCACACAGCTATGCCCTGGGGTTATCACCAATCTTATTCCCTCATCCTGGTGTGAGTACCCACACAGCTATCCTGGGGTTATCACCAATCTTCTTCCCTCATCCTGGTGTGAGTACACACACAGCTATGTCCTGGGGTTAATCTTAGTCTTCTCTCCCATTGTGTTCTGAGTACTCACACAGTCGTCACTCTCCTAAGATTTTTACCAGTGTTCTCATTTCTTACATTTGTGATGTATCATTACACCCTAAATATCTCAAAAAAAATTGGACACCAGCCACAGCAGTATGCTTCTTGTTAGCACAGGGCTTTCTGTCACAGATGTTAGAGAAAATATATGTTGTACATATAAAAACTTGAGTGTGCGCACGGTAGGGTGCACATATGCCATGGTTAATGTGTGGGTCAGGGGTCAGAGATCAGCACACAGGAGTTTGTTCCCTAGCCCCTGGATGAGCTCTCCAGGCCAAGAAAATTTTAGGACCCTTGAGATAAAGTTAAGAGTATAGTAACAGGAAAAAGTGAACAATTTTTTTAATGAGTTAGTGAGTTTTGTCTTTCTTTGCTATTTTATTTCAAACAAATGATTTCCATATCCTTAAGGACAGCTGCCCTAGGCTACAAAGCTGGGAAAAGATGGTATCTCAAATGAGGAAAATGATTGTAATTTCAAGTTTTATGTAGTTAACCACCTAAGAAAAGGAAGGTTAGATATGCACAGGTTTTAAGAAGACCTTCTAAAGTCTAGTCAAGCTGAGAGAAGAGTACTGCTTTATTATTCTAATGTCCTCATTTCTCTTCCCTGATTTATAGTGACAGAAGTTGCCTCCTCAACTCATGTCTCCTTTTCTATCCTTGATCTTCCCTCACTTCCAAGATCTGCCTATGCACACATAAACAAGTTACAACCATACTGCTTTGATATAAAAAATAATTCAAGCCAGACACTTAAATCATAGGATGTAATTTTGATGGCTGCAAACATCTCTCCAGTTGCTCCTATGTGTTCATATCATATCTCACAGCAACCATATCCTCACTGGCCTCTAAGAACAATTTTTATTATCTACTACACATGCCAAGGACATTTGCTCCTATGGCCTTTATTCCCTTTTCTTGTCAGAGACTCAAGACCATTCAGACTCCGCTTATATTTGAAATCACCCCTGTACCCTTTAGGACAAGTTCTGCAGAACCTGTCAGAGTACAGGAAACTGTGCATCCCTAACAGGACTCAGCAGAGCTTCCTACTGCTCATTCACCCTCCTGCCCTTCTTTCTGGACTAAACGTCGCAAGGACAAAGACTATTATTAGGCATTAATCATCTGCATATTTTTAGAAGTTACCAATTATCCTAGTGCACGGTAATTGCTTGAGAAACATTTTAGTGTGTTATTTGATATTCACATTTGACATAGAGTGGTGTGTTAATTTTATAACTTTGATTTTTAGAAAATTATATTCTATAAATCCATAAAGGGCATCATCCAATAAGGATGCTAAGAAAAATCTATGCAGACAGGAAAAGTAGTTCATGTTGCAGAGATCAGATTCTTGACCAAGTGTAGTGATCAGGGAGTGGCGGGCCCTGCTTTTTGTCCCGCCCAGCTCCCACACGGCTAGCTTATACCCCG
>LOEQ01007656.1:23623-35148 GCA_001685075.1 Bramus lutescens | reverse complement strand
GAAAGAAAGAAAGAAAGAAAGAAAGAAAGAAAGAAAGAAAGAAAGAAGAGAAGAAAGTAGTGATATTATCATGTTGCTTTTAAATGCCTGGTTTATACAAATAATAGAGAATGGTTTCTGATATTCAAAGCAGTTTAAAAGAACTTTGAAGTCTTCATATTGTCAAGTAGAGGAAATAGGTACTCAAGGATGCCCCCAATGCTCTTACATTCACATTCCTCATTTCCTAAATTGAATTCTCTTGGAAAAGTAATTGATTATAATGTTAATCAGCCAATTTCTGATCCAAGAATACCCAGGAGAGTGAATTTGCATTTTTGCAGAATGATGAAAGACTACACAACAGCATGTGAGGGACTGGGGTAAGGTGTTTATTGAGTCCCTGTTCACCCACTTCAGATTACACTTATGTTAAAATACAAACATGCCCAAAACATATTATGCAAATATGCTAAAAACAAACAGCTGATGTCATGTTCCCTTATATTTTACAGTCACTAATTTTTTTCTTAATTCCAATACATAATATTTTACTAGTTCTTCCAAATAAATTAGCCATAAGCATTCTGGCACGACTCAGTCCAATCCTCACCTAAAGCAAAAGCTCCCACATTCTAGCCAATGTTCTCTCCAAAGACTGGATAATGTTGGTGATTTAAGGCTTTGGCTTCCAATTTTGGAAATGTTGTCAAATAATTCAGTCTTTGTGCTGTTTTTGTCAACTCGGCACCGTTAACAGTCCTTCCAATGAGCTGTATTACTATATTTCTCAGAACACCATCCCCATGGCATTAGTCTGCTTTCCCTGCCCAAAATCCCATTGCCAGCTTTCCAAGAGCTGACTGACAGGCTCATGATTCACCTGCCTTCCTTTCACAAAGTTCCCAGCCTTTTGTAGTTTTAGAGCTGGCTTCCTGACTACCTGAGGCTATGCTCTTGCGATACCTGGCTGTATCTTCCAGATCTTCACATTGCGAGCTCCATCTACAATGGCAGAAAGCATCCTGACTCCAACATGAAATGCCATAATCTCCTACCGAGAACATTCTTTACATATAGAAGTCCCTTTCTTATGTCCACATGATGGTGACTGAGGGAACCAAAAGAAAATACAAATCAGTTTTCAAAAGCAAGCTTTTTATGATTTAGATTAGCAATAGGAACATAATTTAAAAGTTCTTATTTAGATGTTTAATTTTCTTTTTCAAAAGAATCTTAAATTAAAGAACAGAAACTTGTTAAAAAAAATAACATGATGTTAAAAAACAATGATGTCTTTTTATTCCACATAGGCACTTACTTTCTAAACTAAAATGCATATTTGATAACTTTTATAAAATGCTCATATAAAACTGGAACATTAAAATAATCTAGACATTTTCAGCAATATTTACACGGACTACACATATATTTACAATATTGATATTTTGCTATGTTTTATAAGTATTTTCAATTAATTTTCATATATTATATAATATAGGTAATATTAAGTACAACATACCTTTCATTTCTTATTATGTTAAAGGCAACAAAACATGATCATTTCAATAAACACTTTCAAATGATAATTCTAATTATAAAAATCTTTTTGATGAAAGGCGAACTTTATCTTATAATGTGCATACAAATAAGATGAATTGAAAGCTGCAATTTTTGAAATCCTTTGCTCTTTCCAAATAAACATTGTCATTTTGAAAGACCATGTCATATCATAATTATTAGAAACAGAAGAAAAAGTCCAGGTTTCAAGGGCTTGCTTATCATGATAGCAATATAGGTCAGTACAATGCTTCCCATAGGGCAATCAGTGCTGTATTCAGGCTGCCGTACTTTTGTTATGACAAAGACTCATAGATTATTGTTAAATAAGTAAAGCTCCACATGTTGTTATTCAACACAAAGTACTCTAAAATGAGTTCTGCTGATGGGAGGCCACTTATCAAAGCTTAGAGCTCAAAATTCACAGCATCTGCATTGTCCTAAGGAGCTCAGGTCACAACCATGGAACTGCTCTTCCTGTGAAATACTTAAGCTTATTTTGCCATCACAGCAGTGGCCCCATAAACATTGTGCAGAAGAATGATTATTTTTGATCCCAGTCCACAACTCCAGTGGAAACACCCTGCTTGATCAGATGTCACTCCAGCACCAAGAACCACAGAGACACACAGACCACCACAACCACAGGACATTAAGATCAGAAGACCAGAGAGGAAATAGAAACCAAGGGAAAAAACACATATCAAACAAAGACAAACTCAGAAATTTGAATCTAAATCTACTACTATACAAACCCATATGGCTTGACTCCAGTTTAAGAGCACAATCAACAGCCAGAGTAATAAGTCAACATCAGAGCCCAGCTACCCTACTGCAGTAAGCCCTGAATATTCCACCACACCTGAAACACATGAAAAAGACCATAAAACTAACTTATGAAGATGATAGAGGTGATTAAAGAGGAAATTAATAAATCCCTAAAAGAAATCCAGGAAAAGACAAAAAATAGAGGAAATCAATAAATACATTAAAGAAGTTCAAGAAAAAGCAAACAGGTGAAGAAAATGACTAAAACTGTAAAAGACCTGAAAACAGAAACAGAAGCAATATGAACACAAACTGAAGAACTCCCAGAGATGGAAAATCTAGGTAAGAAACTGGAACTATAGACATAAGCATCATCAACAGAATACAAGAGATAAAAGGGAGATTCTCTGGTATTTAAGATACAACAGAAGAAATTGATGCATCATTCAAATAAAATGTTAAATATTAAAAAAGACACAAAATATCCCATATATCTGGAACACTATGAAAAAAACTCACAATAATAGGAACAGAGGAATGATCAGAATCCCATCTTAAAGGACCAGAACATACTTTAAACAAAATCATGGAAAAAAATCTTTCTTATTGAAAGAAGGATATACCTATCAAAACATAAGAAACTTGCAGAACACCAAAGAAATTTGACCAGAGAAGAAAGTCCATGTGCCATATAATAATGAAAACATTGAGCATACAGAATATAGAAAGAATAATAAAAACTGCAAGGGAAAAGTCCAAGTAAAATATGAAGGTAGGCCTATTAGAATTATGCAAAAATTCTCAATGAAGACTCTAAAAACAAGAAGGCCCTAGACAGATGTCTTTCAGACTCTGAGAGACCAAAAATGCCAGTCCAGACTACTATACCCAGCAGGTTTAAATCACCATAGATGGAGAAAACAAGATAGTAAATGACAACATTACACTTAAGCAATATCCACAAATCTAGTCACACTAAAGATACTAGAGAGAAAACTCCAACCCAAAGGAGTTAGCTACAGCCACAGAAACACAGGCAATGAATAACCCCACCCCAGCCTAAACCATAAGCACATACGTACATGCATACACACATACAACACTACTACAAAAAAGTAACTGGAATTAATAATCATAGGTTATTGATATCTCCAATATCAATGAACTCGATTCCAAAATAGAAAGACACACACTAATAGAATTGATGTAGACAGGATCCATCTTTCTGCTGCATACAAGACACACACCCCATTATTAAAAGGAGATATTACATCAGAGTAAAGTGTTGAGAAATTATTTTCAAAAAAATGGACCTAAGCAACCAGCTGGTGTAGTCCTTCTTATCTAACAAAACTCGGCTTCAAACCAAGGTTAGGCAAAAAAAAAAAAAAAAAGACAAGGAAGGACACTTCATACTCTTCAAAGGAAAGAACCAACAAGATGATCTTTTAATTCTTAACATTCATTTCCCAAACAAGGGCATCCATGTTTATAAAGGAAACATTACTGAAGTTTAAACCACACACATTGATACTCACACACTGATAATGAACAACTTCAAAACCCTACTGTCACCAATGGAAAAAGCATCAAGACAAAAACTAAAAAGAGAAATATTGGAGTTAACAGACATTATGAGTCAAATGGACCTAATAGACATCTATAGAACATTTCACCCAAATGCAAATGAATATACCTTTTGAGCACCTCACAAAACATTCTCCAAAACTGACCTCATAATTAAGTTTCAACAGATACAGTAAAATTACAATAATCCCTGTATCCTATCAGACCACCACAGGTTAAAACTGTATTTCAACAACAACAGGAATCTTACAAATTCATGGAAACTGAACAACTCTTCACTGAATTACTACTGGGTCAAGGCAGAAATAAAGAATTAAAGACTTCCTAGAATTCAATGAAAATGAATGTACATCATAGCCAAAGTTATGAGATACAATGAAAGCAACGCTAAGAGAAAAGTTCATAGTATTAAGTGCCAACAGGAAAGAAATAGGAGAGTTTTCATACTAGCTACTTAACAACACATGTGAAAACTCTAAAATAAGAAGCAAGATTAGCCAAAAGGAGTATTGGTGCGGGACAATTGTTTATATTCTGTCAATTATGTTTTAAATGAGCACTGATTGGCCAGTAGCCAGGCAGGAAGTATAGGTGGGAGAACAAGACAGGAAGTAGAGACAGTCAATGAGAACAAGAAAATTTGGGGAAGAGAAAAGCTCTCTCTGCAGTCCTGCCCAGACATAGAAGAAGGAAGAGGTAACCTGCCCTGATGAAAAATCCACCGTATAAGCAACTGAAAAAAAAGAAAAAAATTCACAGAATCATCTCATTAGATGCTGAAAAAGCCTTTGATAAAATCAACACACCACTTTAAAATGAAAGCCTTCATGAGATTAATGATAAATGGGACATACCTAAACATAATAAAGACAATTTACAGCAAGCCTATAGCCAATATCAAATTAAATGGAAAGAAACTCAAAACAATTCCATCAAAATCAGGAATGATACAGGGCAGTCTATTCCCCCCTCTGGATTCAATATAGTAATTGACATCCGATGGAGAACAATAAGACAAATTAAATAGACCCAAAGATACAGAATAGAAAGGAAAAAGTCAAAGTATTGCTATTTGTAGATGATAAGAGAGTACATGTAAACAACCCCCAAAATTCTATAGCTCATAAACACCTTCAGTAATATGGCAGGATACATAATTAACTAAAAAAACTGAGTATATAATTTTTCTATATAATATAATGATAAATGTATTCAGAAAGATATCAGGGAGTAATGTCCTTCATAATTTTTACAAAAATAAAATAAAATATCTTGGGGTAACTCTAACCAAGCAAGTGAAAGTTATTTAAAAAAAACTTCATCTTTAAAGAAAAAAAATGAAGATGTCAGAAGATGGAAGGATCCCCCATGCTCATGGATTGGTAGGATTAATATAGTAAAAATAGCCATCATATCAAAAGAAATGTACAGATTCAAAACAATCCCCATCAAAATTGCAAGACAATTCTTTACAGACCTTGAAAGGACAATGCTCAACTTCATATGGAAAACACAAAGCTTAGGATATTTAAAACAATCCTATACAATAAAGAAACATCCAATGTTACCACCATCCCTGATTTCAAGCTCTACTATGGAGCTATAGTAATAAAAAGAAAAACCACATGGTATTGGCATAAAAACAAACATGTATATCAATGGAACTGAATTGAAGAACCAGATGTAAATCTACATATCTATGGATACCTGATATTTGATAAAGAAGCCAGACATATACAATGGACAAAAGGGAAATATCTTCAACAAATAATGCTGGTCTAAATGGAAGTCAGCATGTAGAAGATTGCAAATAGATCTATATCTATCAACCTGAACAAAACTCAAGTCCAAATGAGTCAAAGACCTCAACATAAAACAATGAAATACCTCCTAATAATATTCTGCTCTACTCATATCACTGAACCTGATAGAAGAGCAAGTGTAGAATGGTCTTCAATGAATAGGCACAGGGCACAGCTTCCTGAACAGAATACCAATAGCACAGGCATTAAGATAGACAATCAATATATGGAACCTCATGAAATTGAGAAACTTCTATAAGGCAAAAGACACCAGCAATAGGACAAAGCAGCAGCTCAGGTAATGGGTAATGATTTTCACCAACTTCACATCTAATAGGAGGTTAATAACTAAAATGTATAAAGAATTCAAGAAACTAGATCACAACAAACCAAATAATCCAATTAAAAAAATGAGTTAGGGCTCTAAAGGAAGACTTTTCAATGTAGGAATCTAAAATGGCTGAGAAACACTTTAAGAAAATTTCAACCTCCTTATGCACAAGGAAAGTGCAAATCCAGAGTAGTTTGAGATTCCTTATTATACCTATCAGAATGGCTAAGATCAAAGACAAATGACAGCTCATGCTGTTGAGGATGTAGAGCAAGGACAAACTCCTTGATTGTTAATGACCTTGCCAACTAGTGCAACCACTATGGAAGTGATTATAGCAGTTTTACAAAAAATTGGGGACTGATCTACCTCAAAACCTAGTCATACCACTCCTGGGCAGACACCTAAAGTGTGCTCCATCCTACAGCAAGGACACTTACTCATTCATGTTCATTGCAGCCTTATTCTAAATAACCAGAAACTGGAAATGAACTAGATGTTCCTCAACTGAGAATTGAATGAAAATGAAACATTTCCACAATTAAGTACTATTCAGCTGTTAAAAACAATGGTATCATATAATTTGATGGCAAATGGATGTAATGAGAAAATATTCTGAGTAAAGTAACCCCTACCCAGAAACACAAGCATGTTATGTACTCACTAATAAGTGGATATTAGCTATAACGTAAAGGATACATGCTACAATCCATAAACTCAGTGAGGCCATGTAACTGAGAGACATCAATGGAGGTGTAAGATGGATCTCCCTGGTAAGGGGAAATAAAATAGATTTTTTTAGACAATGTATGATTTTATTAATAAATAGTGTAAAAGCATCAGTGATAACTGTTTAAACATCAGCTTTTTAGCAGCTATTATCTTGGTTTAAGTTTGTGCACAGTGGCCTCTGTAGAACTGCATATAAACACATGAAAATACTTCATATTTTCATGCACAAGTATTAATCTGTAGTACTGTTTACAAATTATTATGGGCAAGTTAATCTCTGCAATAATTAATACACATTTGAATAGCCACAATAATATTAATAGTAATGAAGAAGCAGTCTATGTCTGATATACTCTAGTTGTCAGGTTGTAATATTCAATGATCTTAAAACATAATTTCTCATTTCCATTCAAGCATACATTTCTATACATGTGGATGCTCAAATGAGAACAGAGGAATACATACTTTGACCATAATAACAAACTCACAGAATAGACAGTGTTTGTCCTGATTTTAAAGAAGCAACACATTTGTTCATAATCTCTCTCTCCAGGCATCATTTTCCATATTGCTAATGAAAATGCATACTAGCCCAACCCCAAAGTTCAATCTTCAGGAGAAACTTATAAAGTCAAAAAAGAGTCATTCGCACAGACACACAAATTCTAGTAACACTAGTGCTAAAATGATATCAATTAAATTTCCATTTTGGGTGTCCCCTCTGCCTCATCTTCCCTACCCTTCAATTACATTTTTAGCATTCATAAAGTATATTAGAATTTTTTTAGGTAAATATTTGCTGGGTGGAGATGAGAACAGGAGGGATCAAACTGGCAGAAGTAGAATGGGGGTACAAAAGTACTGATAGAAATTACTAGAATTGGGGCCATTTGGGGGCACTGTAGAAACATAGGGCAGTGGAAATTTAATGTAGGATTCCCCTCTGTATGCTGTGAATATCATTGGTTAATAAAGAAATTGCTTTGGACTTATAGCAAAGCAGTACTTAGTTAGATGGGGAAAACTAAACTGAATGCTGGGAGAGAGAAGGCAGAGTAGAGAGAAGCCAAGCAGCCCCATCCAGAGACAGACACTGGAACTCTACCCTGTAAGTCACTGCCATGTGGGGATACACAGATTAATAGAGATGGGTTAAATTATTATGTAAGAGCTAGCGAATAAGAAGCGAGAGATAATAGGCCCAACAGTGATTTAATTAGTAAAGTTTCTGTGTGATTATTTTGGGTCTGAGCTGCCAAGTGCTGGAATGACCAAATAGCCTTCCTACAACAGAAACTCCCTGCAATTCACAAGAGATACCCTAGCAAAGTCTTCTAGTAACAGAGGATATGGATCCCAAACTTCCTATCTTCTGTAACAAGGCAAGACTCCTAGCAGTGGGACTGGCTGATAAACCCAGCAACAAAACTCTCGACCTATAATCTGTCCTGCCTTCAAAATGTGCAGAACTTGCGGGAATAGTCAATCAATGACTGGTCCAACTTGAGGGCAACAATGCAAGACGGAACCTGTAGTGGTTTGAAAGAAAATGTCCCCCAGAGGGAGTAGCACTATTTGAAGGTGTGGCCTATTTGGAATAAGGTGGTCTTGTTGGAGGAATTGTGTCACTGTGAAGATGAGCTTTGAGGAATCATATTTGTTCAAGACACACCTAGTGTCCTAGACAACTTTCTGTTGCCTCTGAGTCAATGTGTACAACTCTCAGATACTCCTCCTCACCATAGGGGCATTAGGGGAAATATCCCACAACTGATGGGAGCAGAATGGCAGGAAGAACTGTAGGAGTCAGAGAGCTTGAGGACTTCATGAGAAAGTAGCCAAGGAATTCACTAAGCTGGAGTATAGAGGCTCACAGAAACTGAAGAGACTAATACAAACCCTATACGGGTCTGAGCTAGGTCCTCTATGTACCTTACAGTTCTGTAGCTTGGTGTTCTTGTGAGAATCCCAACAATGGGAGTGGGAGTTTCTCTGACTCTTTTGTCTGCTTTTGGGACCCTTTCCCTTCTACTTGTTTGCCTTGATATTAAGGTTTGTTCCTAGTCTTGTTGTATCTTGTTAGGCCATGGTGAAGTGGATATTCTTGGTAGGATTGCTCTTTGTTTTTGTTTGTTTGTTTGTTTTGTTTTTGTTTTGCTTTCTTTTTACAAAAGGAAAATGAGGAGAAATGGATCATGGGAAGGGGGAATGTGCAAGGAGAGACTTGCAGGAATCAAAGAAGGGAAACTGCGATCAGGATGTAATATAGGAGGGGAGAATAAAAGTTTGAAAACAAAAAAGGAAAAAATGAAAAGAATGACTATTTACCCAGGTCAACAAATGCATTATTTTGTATTGCACATATTAAAGATAAAAGATTAGTGGTTCAATGATTAATTTAAAATTGTTTCAAAAGGTTTGATTGACATTTAAAATGAGTGTCAGTTTGTAAATTGTGGTGATACATACTGTGAAATTAAGCTTTTAACATTGATGTCTGCTGGCCGCTTCTTTTATATTTGCATATACACATGGATATTTATTTGCAATTAGTTCATGAAACACATCTAACCATTTGATAGAGTACTATAGTTCAAAAGATAAAAATAAATAAATTTTTGTTAGTTTCAGAGATTTTTCAACAAATAATTTCTACTGGCATCGATAGCTTTGTCACCATTCAGAGGTGCTCAGTTGTCAACTACTGAAAACACACATCACGCTGCCACTCAGTCATTTAGACAAACTCCTCTATCTAAGCCCTTAGCTTCTCTGTGTTCAAACTCTAAGGAGCTGCCTTAGTTTATATGTTTTCTCGTTCTGGACAAATCTGTTAGGCAGTTTCATATTTTTTTAGTTACTTTTAATTTCTTTTAGACTTCTTTTTTATGTGTATTGTTATTTGACTGTGTTTATTTCCTATTTTTTCTTTATAATATTTTGTAATATTTTCCCCAGAAACATACATTATTACTGTACAGTTTGTTTTTAAGATTGGGAGAATGTTAATCAGGGTATTACATTGCTGTAACAAATTACATCCCCACAAATTCATTGCTATGCTAGCCACATATGGTTTTAATATTCCTCTTTGTACTTCTGAACATATATATTAAACCCACTGGAGTTCTATTTTGCCTGAGATAAAGTTCTGACCCATAAAAACTGTACATTTACATTCTGAACAGGCCAATTTAGATGTCAAGATTCTGATGAAATTATTGTAACATCTGCTTTGTCTACACAGGTGAGGAAAGGTTTTGGAACCCTTGGGATAAAGATACAGACAGCTGTCAACCAGTACGTGAGTACTGGGAGTCAAACCAGAGGTTTCTGAAAGAGTAGCCAATGGGCTTCAATTCTGAACAATCTGTCCAGCCCTAAGTTTGATTTTTGAAAGCCAAACACCCATTTAATTTTTAAGGCATTTCATTATAATTATTTAAATTGAATAAAAAATGTATTTCAACCCAAGTATACACAATTTCCTTAACATTCATGGCCCAAGTGGAAATAAGAAATTACAAGGTGAATGTAGTCTTATATGGGGTCTTCTAATTTCATAAATTTAAGTAGACTAATGTGTGTCTCCTATTGCTAACATTGTCTTAATTAAGTATACATTGTATTTATATATAGTTAAGTTAATGGTAGTGATAGCCAATTCATTTTGCTACTTATTAAACTATCTGAAAATCTTACTAACCATTATTGTTAGTATTGATTTTATGTGAAGTTATGCATGTATGTATATGGTGTATGTACATATTTACATGGGTGTATGTGTGTGTATATATATATGCAGGTGGGATTGTGTGTGTGTGCATGTTTGTGTATATATGAAGGACATAAATTGACAACAGGTGTCTTTTTCATTTGCTCTCCATCAAATTTCTTGATTATTCTTGAGATTTGCATTTTAATTTCAACATTTCTCCCTTCCTCCAAAGCCTCCTTGATCTCTTTCAAATTCATTCTCTTTTTTCATCAATTGTTATTTCATGTATAGATATAATTTATGTACTTATATATTTCCAAATATAATATACTGAGTCCATATAATGTTACACGGACATATATTTTCTAGGTTGACCATTTGGCATCAAACAACCAATAGATGTTATCTATAAGAAAAGCAACATCTTTCACTCCCAGATTTACTCATTTGTCTATAGTTATTTGAAGGCTGAGACCTGGTGGAATTTTCTCCATCCAGTTCGGCATGTTGGTTGGTGTCTTCCTAGTTCATTTCACATTTGGAATGTCATATTGGTAGAACTTTATGGGTATAGTTTCTGACACTTCCAGGAGACAAAATCACAAAGTAAACTACTTGAACCTCTGACTCTTAGAATCTTTCGACCCCTTTTCCCACAATGTTTACTGAGCTTTAGGTTTTATAGTTATAGCCTTTGGAAATGGGTTCCAAAACTCTGCATATTTATTGGTTGTAGATTTCTAAAATAGTCTTCGTGTGTTGCAAAGAGAAATTTCCTTGTTTGTGGTAAAGACTACCTTATCTATTGGTATATACATTGTTGTTAGGGATTATACAGGTGATAATCCCTTTAGTAAATTAGGAAATACCATTAATTTGTAAATTAATGTTTATAGATACTTCTCTAATAACCATGATCACTAGCATTGATTAATTAACCAGCTTTCCAATACTAAGCATGGTCTCCCTCCTGTTGTTCTTAAGTCTGTAGTGATAAGGGGAGCGGGCCCTGCTTTTTGTCCTGCCCGGCTCCCGCACAGCTAGCTTA
>LOEQ01007655.1:72115-96725 GCA_001685075.1 Bramus lutescens | reverse complement strand
CCCCATCCTCCCTTTCTCACTTCTCTCTCCCCATCTCCCTTTACCCCCACCCCCCACCCCCAAGCTCCTAATTTTTGCCTGGCAATCAATCTTTTATGTGCCATCAGAGGTAGTTTCTCAGAGGAAATAATATCTACTTCGAGACCATAACGTTAAAGTGAATTAGTCACATTAACACGGAGGGATGAACAGGAGGGAGCAGTAGCTGGACTTACAGACAGAAGGCACCAGAACCCTGGAGAGACTGTTATCATTGCAGTGGTCACTCACGTGACTTTCGGACCCCTCTTTGTTAGTACAACCCGGAAAGACTGACTGTGAAGCTATTATGCAGGGCTGTTTCAGATTACACGCGAGAATGAGAACGTTCTCTTTCTGTTCACAGGGCAGATTGAATGAAATGCCTGGGCCCGTTTCCCCACGATCTCAATTCTCTTCTGCCATCTGCTGGATCAGGTGTTCTATAGCACGGAGAACCAGGGAAGCCCGAGGAGGGAAGCTGGGGGTTTGGTGATATGCTGTAGGATTTTACAATTAGGTTGGAGAGGCAGCTGTTACACCATCCTGCCTTCCTTTCCCAGCTGATCTCGAGTGCTTTTCAAAGATTAAATTAGTTCCTATTATTTCTAACGGCAGCAACCTTATAATAGCCATGGATACACTTTAAACTTTTTTTTCTTTTTTTACACTGCTTTATAAATGAAAGAGAAGCGCAGAGACTTGAGTAAAAGTTATGTGTAACTGGGAACCAATGGCTGAGCCCAGCCAGAAGTATCCGGGACTCCTGGTTGTACACCTTTCTCACAGATCGTTGCGGAGGGAACAAGGGAGAGCCCCCGAGAACTGAGCAGCATGAAGAAAGGCGGCAGCAGTCCAAGGTGCCCAGCTCTCAGAGAGAAGAGAGTAGTAGGTGTGGGAGGGATGGGCAGGGCAGTGCAACAGTTGCTCACATGCCTCCCAAGGGCATACCAGGGCAGTAGCTCTGAGAGACCTTTAGAAAAAGGAATTTATTATTTTATTTATGTATAGTTACTGTTTTGCCTGCATGTGTGGTATGTATATGTATGTATGTGTGGTGATATGTATGTGTACCATCAGCACTGTCTCTGAGGTCAAAAGGATGTTGGATATCTTGGAACTGGGGTTAGGGATGGATATAAGCCACCATGTGGGTGCTGAGAACAAAACCTGAGTCCTCTACAAGAGCAGCAAGTGCTTTTAATGGATGAGCCACCTCTCCAGCCTGATTTGAAAGGCATTAAAAAAAAGAGTATGGAAATGGAAAGAAGTGAACCAAAACAGCATCTCAAACCTTTGATCAAACAAAACAGACTCTGCCATTAAAAATGTTTGTTTCATAATTTCATACATATATTTCATGTACTTTGATCACATTCTCCCAATTTCCTTTTTGATTTTTTTTATAAGTTTTTCCCTGCAAGACAGGGTTTCTGTGTGTAACAGCCCTAGCTGTCCTGGAACTAGCTGTTGTAGACCAGGCTGGCCTCAGATTCACAGAGATCCGCCTGCCTCTGCCTCCNCAAGTTCTTCTTGATTTTTAAATTTAAATTTTATTTAAATAATTAATTTCTTTGAGACAGGGTCTCACTATATAATCTCTGGCTAGTCAAAAATTTGTTGTGTAGAACAGGCTGGCCTCAAACCCTCAGAGGTCTCTCTCTGCATTTGTCTCCAGAATAGTGGGAATAAAAGCATGTGCTTGCAGGCCTAGCCTTTCCTTCTTAATTTTTATTCCATTTTTATGCTTGTGATATACATACACACCTGTGAGTGGGTGGGAGTACAAGACCATGTAGAGGCCAGAGTAGGACAAAGTGTGATTTTCTCTATCACTTTTATCATCATAACCACCACCATCACCATCTTAACCACCACCAACGTCATCACCACCATCATCACCACCACCATAACCATCACCATCATCACCACCACCATCATAACCACCACCATCACCATCTTAACCACCACCATCACCATCATCACCACCACCAACATCATCACCACCACCATCACCATCATAACCACCACCATCACCATCATCACCACCAACAACATCATCACCATCATCACCATCATCATTACCACCATGACCACCACCACCATCATCATCACTGCTCCCAGGATCCACCTGTCTCTGTTTGCCAATGTTAGGGTTATAGGCACAAGCAGTCATGTCTAGCTTTTTTCCTCATTTGCTTTCATGGTGAGCTATTCTACCCATTTGAGCCATCTCCCCTGACCCTCCCCTGTTATCCTGTCTTTCTTCCTTGTCCCTCTTGTCAACCGTCCTCTTCCCAAACAAATCTTTCCTATTTTCATGCCTAATTTTTAAAAAATTTCATGTCTTATTGCATTCAAGTTTGGTTGCTTTCCCAAGTGCAGCTGGGGCGAGTTATTTACTTGAGCAAGGGTAACTTACCAGTGTCCACACCACTGAGGAATATATGACTGACTCCTACCTTAGCAATCATTGCTCATTGCTCCTCAGAGGGGGGTGGGGCCTCATGACTCCACCCACCACTCACCATGGGATGTTAGTGGGCTCTGCCCTGTGCAGGACACCACTGCTGGGAGGTCACAGTATGACGAGCATGTGCAGAAGACGTAAGCATTTCACAGCACCACATGCCCACCTTCAGGCCCTGGCTCTTACATCCCCCCACCCCGCTCCTTCCTTAATGTTCTGTAAGCCTTGAATGAGTGATGCAGTTGTTCCATTTAGGGCTGAGTGCTCAAGAGTAACTTATTCTCAGCCCTCTCATCAGTTAGGCATCTCAGCATTAACTATTGCCCATTGCAAGCAGAATGACATTCTCCTGCAGACACTGACATTTCTGTTAACACAATAAAGGCAAGGAGGTTAGCACACACTTTTCTCATTTAACTTCAAATCATACAAATACCCAAACACATTCTTGGTACTATTAAGAAAGGCATTCTGATCAAGCTAACCATCTCCTTTATTAGTTTAATGTCTTAAAAAAACAGCCGTAGAGACTGAGTGAGTATTGTCTCCAGACTCCCGTGTGTTTACATAAATATGTGTGTTTCTATAGCAGCGTAGACTGTTGTTCAGCGTTTCACTCACTTACATGAATGATACCTCGCTGTACTCAACTGGAATGCCCTGCATCTCCAGCTGAGCTAGTCCCACTGCCCCCACACTGGGAGGCACAGTTGATTGGCTCTGGGCCATCATGGGAAACTCCCTTTATACCTAAAAGCCAGTTGTCCTGAGCTCCAATTCCTCAGGCACCCGGGTTTCAGGCTAGGACCTTTCTACAGCTCTTGTCAGGTTCAATACAACCTTCTGTCTTTTCTTTTGCATTCCTATTATAGAATTCCAACAGCTTCAACATTTTAATCATTAAAATTATGTTTATTTTATGTGTGTGCGTGGTGTCATGGCCTTACTTATGGAGATCAGATGACAGTTTGCAGGAATCACTTCTCTCCTACCATGTGGGTTCAGGGCTGGAAGAGCTTATATCCACTGAGCCATCTCATCAAGTCATTACATTTTTTCTGTTACTATTTATTTATTGTGTACATGTGTGCACATGCAAACCATGATACACCTGTGCAAGTCAGAAGCCAACTTACGGGAGTCAGGTCTCTCCTTCCACTGAGTGGTTGCTGGGGTTTGAACCCAGGTTGTCCGATTTGGCAGCAAGCACCCTTGTGATCACCACTCTCAGGCTTCCCAGAATGCCTTTATTTTAACCACCTGAAACTGGACATCCCTTAAACATTAATTCTCCATAACTTCCCCTTGGAAGCCATTTTTTCTTTGTCTCAATGAATCTGACACTCCCTAGTCTCATGTAGACAGAATCATACAGTCCCCTTTTTGTGAATGGCTTGTTTCATGTAACAAAATATCTCCAAGTTTTACCTGTGTTAGGCTAACTGGTCCAATTCTCAGTTCTTTAAGTGTTAATTCCCTTCTCTAAATAATAAACCTGTTATCAGTCCCACAGAGGATTACCTTTGTGCTTCCCCTTTGACAGATAAGAGTTCAATTCTGGCTTCAGGGGAAGCAGCAGAGATGTGGGGCAGAGTTCTTTCAGTTGACCTGTAGATCCACAGAGAGAAGCAAAGCCAGCTCCAGCCTAGATTAATTAAACTCCGAAAAACTCTGTACTCATAAATGACCATGGTATTGGGTCACTGAGTTTTAGGATATTTTGTTATGTAGCAATAGCTAACTGATACACACTGGTGTCTAATTTTTCGCACCCCCTTTTCTTCCTTTGATTATATTATCATTTTTCTTTCCCTGTTTAAACAGTTAATGTTTTAACTTTTCTTTCCACTAATTTTTAGAGAAGTCATTTCTTTCCTCATTTTTGTATGATACATTTTCCCCCCTCAGTTTTCTTTTACTTCCAATTTCCAACTCCTGATTTCAGCAGCTGCCCTGAAACTTTTACATAGCAAGGTCTGATTTTGCTAAGATTTTATTGGCAACAAGATTTGTGGGTGATAGCTTCCTTCTAAGTTTACAATGTTCTTATGGGAAAAAGGAGAGGAGGCATCCTTTTAGAGCATGCCCACAGTTTCCTGTGAACTACTTTAGTGCATGGCTAAGCTCCCATCTCAGATCAATACACCCTCACCCTTCTGAAGCACCCAGGGACCAAAGTGTGAGCGGTACGAGAAGGCCCCGGTATCCGCAGACTTCTTTACATTGAGCAGTACTGTAATATTGATACATATTTAATATATTAAAATAATCATGTATATAGTACTATGTATACATCTTTTTGAGACAGGGTTTCATGCATCCCAAGAGGCTCTTGAACTCATTATGTATTAGAGACTGGCCTTAAACTCTTGACCTTCCTGCCTCCTATCCCCAAGTGTTGGCCTTACAGGTGTGCCCCACTGTATCTGGCTCTCTGGCAACTCTACCTTCCAAATCATCTGGGCTGGCAACAGATAGACAGCTCACATCCACTCAGTCTAACAGCTTGTAACATTTTACAAAGATCTTTGCAAAGATAAATAAAGTCAAGTCTGTCATTGCGCCTAGGAAATTAGATAGGCATTTAATAGTTAGAATAATACTATTTATTGATATAGTTTGGCTTTTTAAAAAAAAAGACCTGCTGAGAAATTGGTGAAGAAAATGAATAGGCATTTAGTAGTTTTTAAAGAATACTTATTATTATTTATTAAAAGAGGATCTCTATGTAGCCCTGGTTATCCTGGAACTCACTATGTAGCCTAGGCTGTCCTTGAACTCACAGAGATCTACCTGCCTCTGCCTCCCAAGTCCTGGGATTAAAGGAGTGCACCCCCATGCTTAACTCTGAGTAGGTATTTTGTGAAATTTAGGCTATAGATAGCCTTGCTAGGAGCTGAATCTTCCACATACGAGGAGCGCAACCTTGGCTTAGCTCTCTCCACTGTTCCTTGCTTACTTGGACCAGAGAATGTCCCTGGCCAGTGTTCCTGTGAGCACGTTCCTGAGTTTCTGATTCTCAGCTTCCTGCAGTAATGAAGACAAATACAGGCCATATAGACTTTGTTGAAACAAGTAAATGAAATAACAGAAAATCGTGGAGGGCACAAAAGGCTGCTGTGTTATTTATTCTGTAGCTTGGGATACATGCTCAATATTTAATTTAACTCGGTTTTTGATTTCATAGCATCAATAGTGAGAACGTGATTTTCCTCTTTCTTCTGTCTCTCTTTCTGTGACAACTCCCCAGACTTTTCTCCTAGAAGATACTCTGTGATTCCTTCATACTACCACTGCCAGTGTGGGAAACTAAAGGTTCAGTGCTCTTAATAGTGGGTTGTTACTGCCGATCCTGCCACAGGGTGTCGCTGTTGAAACAGGCACTCTTGTCTCTGGGTACTGTTTGGACCTAAGGCCAATCTCTGTGAAATTTGTTGATGACACAGTGGCTGCTCCTAGACTAATCATTCTGCTGGATTTTTTTTTTTTGGTGTGTGTATGTGTGATGGAGACAAAGATGCAAGACCACTGTGTGAGCAGGAGGGATGCTCACTGTGCGCTCCTTGCCCTGTGCTGGCTGGTTTTATGCCAACTTGACACAAGCTAAAGCCATCAGAGAGAAGGGAGCCTCAACTGAGAAAATGCCTTCATAAGATCCGCTGTAGGCAATCCTATGGTGCATTTTCTTGATTAGTGATCGATGGGTAGGGCCCGGCCCATTATGGGTGGTGTCTTCGCTTGGTTGGTGAGGTCCTGGGTTCTATAACAAAGTAAGCTGAGCAAGCCATGAGGAGCAAGCCAGTAAGCAGCATTCCTCCATGGGCTCTGCATCAGCTCCTGCCTCCAGGTTCCTGCCCTGTTTGATTTTCTGTTCTGACTTCCTTTGATGATGAAGAGTGATATGGAACTTCCTCACCAGGTTGCTTTGGTCATGGTGTTTTATCACAGCAATAGCAACCCTAGCTAAGATATGCCCACAGCTGAGGTTCTGGTCTGGCCCCTTGTGTAATTGTTGCGATCTTCAAGTTTACATTCAGAAGCTCTGCAATGGAGGAGGAGAAGCTCTTTGCATGTGACAGCTATAACTACCATGCTCAAGTAACCGACAGTCTTCTTCCTGGCTATTGATTTCTTGGCTCTTGCCACAGAGGCTATTATAGGAGAGCCAGCACTTCAAAGTCTTGGAAGCATCCTTCTGGGTGATTCTCTGCATATATGAGTTCTTTGGACCTGGAGCTTTCTGCCTATACTCCTGTGACACACTGGAGTTCAAAAACAGGAAGTACTGAAGGACTGTTTGATCATCATCAATTGTGTCCTATTGCCTGTCTCTCAAGCCAGAATCCATGTCTTTAAAGGCATTAAGAATGACTGCAGTCAGACATTGTGGTGCACATTTGTAATCCCATCATTCAGAAGGTTGAGGCAAAAGGAACTCAAGATTGAGATTAGTCTAGGGTATACAATGCTAGACCTTGCCTCAAAAACACCAGGGCTGGGGGTACAGTTCAATGGTAAAGATCAAGTTTAAAGCTCTCACTTTGATTCTATCCACATAGGCACACCACACACACACACACACACACACAAATGGAACCTACCAATGGGTAGGAAGGACACAAAGAGGCACTTGAGATAAATAGCTTATTTGCCCAGAAAGCAAACTGCCAAACTAGATGCCAAACATGACTCCATTTCATCTGCTTTCTGTTTATGCTTCTCTGTTGTCTGAACTGAATTTGCATTGCATGGCGATGTTTCAGAAATGCCACAGATGAGACAGGAGTCCCAAAGATTATATTAGAGCTGAAAAGTTCCTAGCCCTTAGTGACATCATAGCCATGTTTGTAATGATGCTGGTGTGAAAACCCTCCTATGCCACCAGTCATAAACAGCACAGCACCACACACATAGTTATATACAGTATATAATACTTGATAGTGAAGATAGATAACAGTGTTGGTTTATCCATTGACTGAGCTATGGTTGTTTTCTATTTTTCCTTTAAAATAAAAAATTGTTGTGTGTGTCTGTGTAGTTTATGCATGTGTGTTTGTGTGTGCATGGGTGTGTGTATACGAGTATGTGGGTTTGCGGATGCCAGATGGCAATGCCAGGCATCTTTCTCTATAATTCTCCACCTTTTTGAGACAAAGACTTTCACTAATCATAGAGCTCACCGATTACCTAGACTGCCTGGTTAGTGTGCTCGGAAGATCTATCCATTTTACCCGTTCCAGCCCATATTACAGATGGAAGCCACCACTCCCTGCTTTAGGTGAATGGTGGGGATTTGAACTTAAGTTCCTCATGCTTACAATGAAGACACTTTCCTGACTGAGATACTCTCCAGGTATTGGGGGGTATTCACAGAAGACTGCTTGAATATGGTTGAAGCCAATAGAAAGTCTTTATTAGCCTGCCAGCACTACACTGGGCATTCAGGATCCCAGTGTGGCCTCAAGCCTTTCTCAGGGTGAGCTCTAAAGCACAAAAACCTTGTTCTGGGTTGACATACTTCAGGTAACAAGAACAGTTAGAAGTGAAACTTAGAAGCTAAAACCAAGGTTAGCACATTTTGAGACTTTCCTAGAACTTTATAGACTTTGAATGGGGGAGGAGGGCAAGGCTTGCCAGAGCTATGTGTTCAAGTAGGCTAGTGACCCTTCAGATGTGGCTCAGCTGCTCACGTGTCTCTAGCATACACAAGGCCCTGGGTAAAGAACTGCACAAAACCAGGAGTGGTGGGTCATGCTTATAGTCCAAGCTTTGAGGAAGTGGGAGAAGGATCATTTTTAAGTTCAAGGTCATATATTCAGCTTCATAAGGAGTTCAAGGCCAGCCTTGACTATGTGACATCCTCTCTCAAACAAGAAAGCACTATTAAGCAGTATGTCATACTATGCTAGCAACACCCTTAGACAGCTTTGACTTATCGTGTCTCCTTATCATGTCAGGAGGCCACATCAGGTGACTGTTCCTGACCCTCTATATTTGTGTAAGAATACTCTGTGATGTTCATACAAAGATGAAATTGCCTAGCAACACATTTCTCAGAATATATCATTTGTTAAGTGATACAGGGTTGTCTTGAATATTGGGCTGGCGACTTGGTGACTTCACTGTCCATATGGCCTCAGAGACTTATGTCTTAGAAAGATTAAAAGCACTGGAGAGATGGCTTAGCAGTAAAGAGGACTTGTTTTTTTCAGAGGGCCGTAGTTTGGTTCCTAGCATTCACACTGGGCTGTTTCACAACCTCCTATAACTCTAGCTCCAGGGGATTTTATACTCTTCTTAGGCCTCAGAGGGCACCTGCACACATGGGGTGTAAACACACACACACACACTCACACTCACAGATACTCTGGGGACAGAGGGAAAATAAAATAGGTCTTTTTAAAAAGTAGATTCAAAGATGCTAGAATTTGTTTGCTTGTTTGTGAAGTACTAGGAATTGGCTCAGGACCACACACACTCTTAGGCAAGTGCTCTGTTGTGTTATACTCCCAGCCTAAGATGCTGACTTTTGATGACTCATGGTCCTTGGATCCTGTATCTGTGAGTTTTGTAACTGCAGAGATGATATCTTTTGTGGGAAGGAAAGAAATTCAAGCTTTACTAAATACACATTAAAATATATTTTAGTGGCTATTTTCTGTTCATTAATTTGGGCCATGTTAACTTCCATAGCAGGTTAACATCACTTACTACAGGATTGACATACTAAAAATAATACATTTCTGTCTTATGTTCCCCACCAAACTGGTTCGGAAGCTTTGGATATGACAAGTCAGAGCCCAGCTGCCTTCCATCTTGTGGCTCTGATCTTTGCCAGGTTCTCAGAATCCTTTTTCTTTACTTGATGGGTTGGGAAGATGGTATAGAGGAAACAGGTGTTTCTTAAATCAGTGCTCTAAAGTGACAGAACCACAATAATGGTATTTGAAGAGCAGGAAAAATTGGCCTGGTTCATATGAGAGAGAAATCTGTTTGTCCAGAATGCTACTGTCAAGAATGGAGCCAGTGAAGCAGAATGAGGTAGAAAGAACCACCTATTAGCTACGGGCTTACTCAGTGATTTCCTTACAGTGCTGCTTGTACTGCCTATTCGTCAAGCCTGACTTCACTCCCTACCTGAAACACAACGACCTGGAGAAATTGCTGGAGCACTGGGTGGCTGCCCTAACGACCTGCGGACTGCTGCTATGCTTTCCTGAAATCTCAATTGCTCGCCCGCTCCGCCTTGTGGTTTCGGAGTATACAATGAGAAAGCAAACTGGACCTGGCACTAAGGTTTTTCAGGAGCCATCCTGGCTTTAATCCACTGGTGACACCTTCTCTCTTCTATTCTCGTTGGTGTCAGAATGCTGACTCCAGAAAGCTTCCTGTGACACGTGTAAGCTGGCAGCAAGCTTCTCTCTCTCTCCCTCCCTCCCTTCTCTCTCTTTTTTCTCTCTCTCTTCCCTCTAGAGTTTTTCTTTTCTTTTAACTTTTACTCTTCTTCTCATATATTACATTCTGACTGTGGTTTCCCCTCCCTCCACTCCTCCCAGTCTCCCCTCCCCATCCCTCAGATCAACTCCTCTTCTGTTTCCCTTAGAAAAGAAAGAAAAGCCAGGCACTGGTGGTGTACGCCTTTACTCTCAGCATCAGGAGTTCTCTGTGAGTTCGAGGCCAGCCTGGTCTATACAGGACAGGTTCCAAAGCTACAGAGAAACCTTGTATCAAAAGAGAGATAGAGATAGAGATGAGAGGGGGGAGAAGAAGAAGAAGAAGGAGGAGGAGGAGGAGGAGGAAGGAAGGAAGGAAGGAAGGAAGGAAGGAAGGAAGGAAGGAAGGAAGGAAGGAAGGAAGGAAGAGAGCAGGTATTCCAGGTATATCCACTGAACATGACCTAACAAGATACAATAAGGCAACCCAGTAGGAGGAAAAGGGGAATCCCATCAGAAACACCAAGCTACACAAGCATAAGGTGTATGCAGAGGACCTAGTTCAGACCCATGCAGGGTTCCTGTTTGTTGCTTCAGTCTCTGTGAGCCCCTATGGCCTGCATTCTGCTGGTGTTATCATCCTTTTGGCTCCTACAATCCTGCCTTCCCCTCCTCTGCGGGGGTTCCCCTGGCTCCACCAGGTGTTTGGCTGTGGGTCTCTGCATTGGGCAGCAAGTTTCTTAGTGGGCAGACCATCACTCCATCAGCTTCACGATGTTCTTAGAGCCGATAAAGGTATCAGTGCAAAGAGTCAAGGATGCAGCATCTTGTGTACCACACACAGTTGCAGTACCCAGGGCATCACTAACTTTACAGTGACAATTGGATCATTTACAAAAAAATATTAGCAGAGCTATTGATTTAGGGACATGAAAATACGGTAGGAATTATTTGTAGAATACACGGAGGCTTCTGGTTAACATTCATATTATCAGTATGCAAATTTACGTTCAAGTAAGCGATAAAATAAATGTCTCTGTCACTATTTTAAAATAAGGTTCTTTGTAATTTATTATCAATGTTTGGTTTATATGCCAATTTTACAGACCTGTAAATATGGTACTGTAGGAAAATTTGGCTAGAAGGCTTTGCAAGAGGTAGGGAGGCAGGTAGGGAGCTGGCATTCTAATAGATACCCTGCAGTGCACAAGACTGTCCCTGGTGTAAGCCAGAATCTTGCTGTTGTGACTTGATACTTCACAAAGCCTGCAGGGGCAAAGATTTATTTTGCTAACACTTTCAGAGAGTTCAGTCCATGGTCTCTTTGTCCCATGTGCTTGGGTGGAAAATCTTAATGGTGGCAGTCGGTGGAAGGGGGGCTTCTTTATCTCATGGTGACTAGGAAGCAGAGAGTTAGGAAGGGACTGGGCACTAGGCACAACCTTTATAATCACACCTTCAGTGGCTTACATTCTGCAGATAGTTTTCACCTCCTAAATTTTCCAGAACCTCCCAAAATAGTGCCTACAGCTGAGGAACAAGTGTTGAACACATGGGTTTGCAAGAGACATTTTGTACTCCAACTATAACATGCCCCTATGAAAACAGAGAATTATCCAGCTTGGAATGCCAATAGTGCCCCTGCAGGTGGGCATATGAACATCAAGATGACACATGGCAGTTGACAGCTTAATAGTTAGATATGAGACAGAAAAATGGTAAAAACAGACATATGAATTAAAAAAATTAAATTTGAGCCTGGAGAGTTGGGTCAGTAGTTAAGAACACTTGTTGCTCTTGCAGAAGACTCAGGTTCAATTCTTAGCACCCGCATGGTGGTGGCTCACAGCTGTCCATATCCCCAGTCCCAGGGGATCCAATGCCCTTTCCTGACTTCGGAGGGCACCAGACATGCACATGTTGCACAGACAAACATGTAGGCATAACACTAAAACACATACAATAGTAAAATTAACAAAGCCAAGAAAATTACAAATGCACACCAGACAGAGTTGCACTTTTTATCATGAGGCAAAGATCTCTATGCATGCCAATAACCCCTGAGACTAGCTGCCTCAGGGGACAGAATCATAATAACTGCTCAAGCAATGCTAATCTATTCAGCTTGATAAAGCAGGTGGGAGGCCTTTATTATCTGCAGGACAGCTGATGGCAGGAACTGACATCTGTGATGAGCAGACATCTGTCTGGAGTGAAGGGACTGATTGCTACCTAGTGTATTGGAGGAGATTTTTGTGTGTGTGTGTGTGTGGAAAAGTACCCACATCCAGGAGTCCCAGACCCTGGGATCTAGTCTCAGCTCTGCCACTGTGTGATTCTGGGTGGTTTCGAAGCCTCAGAGTTTCCACAGGGGGCTGTTCTGGCTCTGATGCTGAGCACTTTAAAGACTAAATAAGAGCATTTAATAAATGCCTGGCTGATGGAAGGCACTTAACAATACCTCTTAATAGCAGAGTAAGTGAAAAATAAAGAATTTATAACTACAAAATACTATCTATATAAATAGTAAATCATTAGTAAGTGACAGCTGACAGCTTTTATTAATAGTCAAATCCTAATATCTAGACATTCTGATATTTTGTCATTAGGAGAGTGAAAGACTTTCTAGTCAACAATGGAGGAGGAAAGGGACCTCTAATCAGACGTCTTCTGGAACTTGAATGGGACAAAAGGCAAAAATAAATGAACTTGACATTGAAAAATTATTTTTTTTGACAGGATCTCAGGCACATGCCTTTAAAACCTAGCACCTGGGAGGCAGAGGCAGGAAGATCTCTATGAGTTTCAGCCCTCTAGAGCTATGTAGTGAGACTATCTCTAATTCCTTCCTTCCTTCCTTCCTTCCTTCCTTCCTTCCTTCCTTCCTTCCGTGAGAAAGTCAGATAGACAAGGTCTCATGTAGCCCAGGCTGGCCTCAAACCTTCCATATCATCAAAGGTGCCTCCATCCCCTGCCTCCCTGTCCCAAGTGTTAGGATTGCAGGTGTGCACCACCACAACTGGTTTTTAAGGCTTTCCTGTTCTTGTTCTTGCAGGCTGGGAAAGCAAGAGAACCGCATGGGTTCCCAGTTACTTGTAGCACATTTTACACAGTTACTTGAAGCAGAAAATCCTGCATCATGGAAGTTGCCCTCCTGGAAGGCGTGCTTACCTGCCTCAGTGGCTCTGATCCACTACACCTTTCCTCCATCCCCCAGCCTCTTACTGCTGCATCTTCAAACAGGCTGGCTTCATCGCTAGGATTGTTACTTCCTAACCATGCATTCTTGTTGCCTCTGTGTCTTAGTTCGGGTTTCTCTTGCTGTGAAGAGACACCACAACTATGGCAACTCTCATGAAGGAAAACCACTTAATTGTGGTGACTCACTAACAGTTCAGAAGTTGAGTTCATTATCATCATGGTCTGCCATGGTGGTGTGCAGGCAGACATGGTGCTAGAGAAGGAGCCGAGAGTCCCTACGTCTTGATCCCACAGGCAACATAAAATAGTCTACAGCACTGGGCAGTATCTTGAGCATAGGAGACCTCAAAGCTTGCCCTCACAGTGACACGCTTCTTCCAAGAAGGCCACACCTACTTCAGCAAGGTCATACCTCCTAATTTGTCCTACTTCCTATGAGATGATGAAGGGCCAACTACATCCAAACTACCACATTAAATGAATTACCACTTGTAGAGACACCTCAATTCCCTCATGCATAGCACAGCAATAATAATGGGACCTGCTACTCAGAGTTACTGGTTAACACATGCCCAACATATTTTTAAATAAAATAAAATAAAATAAAATTCTGAGTGGGCTTGGTAGTATATGCGTGTAATCTCAGCCCTCAGGAGTTTTAAGGCTTTGAAGCCAGCCTGAGCTACATAGCAAGACTCTGTCCTAAGAAGCAAATGAAAAAAAATTTGATGCCCGCCTGTAATAACTATTATCTATGAGTTGAGGACTTCATATAAGAGCTCAGATATTCACTGTTCTTTTTGATTATTCCTTAATTAGCCCACTTGGGGTGATTTGTGATGACTCTTACTTGAGAGTCTCATTCTAATAATATTAGTCCTAAGTGGCCATGCTCATAAATGTGGTTCATCTATTAAACTAATAGTAATTTAACACTAATTCCCAGAACCCGAATAAGTAAAACTTTCCTTTAATAAGGGAGGAGCAAATTTTTCTTTAAAATATTTTTGTTCCTATTTTTTATTTTGCTTTTTTTTTGAGAGAAAGAGATTTAAAACATGAAGTTGGGAGTGAGTAGGGAGGTAAGAGAGGGTCTGGGAGAAGTTGAGGGAGGAGGAAAATGTCCAAAATACAGTATATGAAAAATATTTTTAAATAAAAAACTAAAAATTCTTTGATGTGTGTGTGTCTCTCTGTGTGTGTCTGTGTGTAGTAATATGGGGAGCAGGCCTGCTTTCGTCTAGCCGGCTCCCGCACGGCTAGCTTATACCCCGAAATAANGCAGTTTCTTTATTAACCAATGAAAGTAACACATAAGCAGATGACCCTCCTACATCATCTGTGTGCGTGTGTGTATGTGTGAGTGTGTGTCTCTGTGTGTGTGTCTGTGTGCGTGTGTGTATGTGTGAGTGTGTGTCTCTGTGTGTGTGTGTCTGTATCTGTGTCTGTGTGTGTGTGTGTGTTTCTGTCTGTCTGGGGTCAAGTGGGCCATAGCAAGCATGGGGAGGTCAGAGGACCACTTGCACATCTTCAGGAGTCAGGTTTCTTCTTCAGACATGTGCATACATTTTGTCAGGATCAATGGCAAATACTGAGCTGTCTTGCTAGCCCAAGTATCTTTTATTTTCATTTTTTATTTTTTAAGCAAAAGTTCAAACAGTATTATCAGTTTTCAAAAACCATGATTAAGGTATTACTACCAATTTCAGTCCCAAACTTGATCCTTTTCCAGTTTCAGAACCAGTGAATGGCCAAAGGATGGAAGTAGGGAAAAGGGCTCAGGAAACAGCTGTGAGCATGCTGGGTGGGGTTTGGAAATCACCAGGAAAAAGAGATGAAAGGGAGGAGTGAGCTTGTAAAGGGGAGAACAACCATGCATTTTCTAGGGATGGATGGGGCTTTATTTTGGGGTCTGGAAAAAGAAGTAACAGGTTTACTTATAAATACATACGCATACTCTATTACTCTTGCACATATACTCACACTTATTCATGAAGACTTGTGCACATATACATCCTTGTATATGAGATAAGATTTTTTTCCTAAACATAATCTTTTTTTTTTGAGATAGGGTTTTTCTGTGTAATAGTCCTGCTTGTCCTGGAACTTGCTTTGTAGACCAGGCTTGCCTCAAAATCACTGAGATCCATCTGCCTCTGCCTCCTGAGTGCTAGGATTAAAGGTGTGTGCCACCACTGCCTGGCTTCCTAAACATAATTAAGAAATATTTTTTATTTATTTTACATGTATGGGTGTTTTTCTTGCAAGTATGTCTGTGCATCATATGCATGCCTGGTGCCCATGAAGGCCAGAAGCGAGCCTGCAACTGAAGTTATAGGAGGTTTGAGCAACCAAGTGGGTCATGGGAATCAAACCCAGGTCTTCTGGAAGAGCAGTGTCGTAGTTAGAATTTCTATTGCTGTGAAGAGACACCATGACCATGGCAAATCTTGCAAAGGAAAACATTTAATTGGGGTTAGCGTACAGTTCAGAGGTTCAGTCCGTTATCATCAAGGTAGGAAGCATGGCAGGCAGACGTGGTGTTAGACGAGGCACTGAGAGTTCTTACATCTTGACTCACAGGCGACAGGAGACACTGGGCATGGCTTGAATATATATGAGACCTCAAAGCATTTCATACTTCTTCCAACAAGACCATACCTACTCCAACAAAACCATACCTTGTGACAGTGCCACTTCCTTTGGAGGCCATTTTATTTCAAACCAGTAGCCGGTGCTCTTGATTGCTGAGTCATCTCTCCAGCCCCTGTGTGGAAGTTTTAAACAAAGCTCCTCAGGTGAGTCTAATGGGCTCAAGGTTGAGCACCTGTACTTAATACCAATCTCTTTGCTGCCCTGGGCCTTTGTCCTTTCTGTCCCCTCTACCTGGGCCGTTGTTCCTAGCTCCTGAAGTTGCCAGGCCTTCGCGCAGATGTGACCTACTCTGAGCAGACTCTCCCAACGTTCCTTTCTACAGTTATCCTCTCGTTTTCCTCTCTTTCACTGCTGTTTACTCCGTGATATTCAGCCTGTAAGTACCTTGCTTACTTAAGCTCACATTTTCTATCTTCTCTAGGAGGGTGCAAGTACCACAAGGCTGGGAATCTTGTTTATTACTGTAGCCTGGACACTGATGGCATGTGTAGATTCCCAGTTAATACTTTCTAAGCCTCCCTTCTGTTCCCTATCATTTCCTCCCCCCCTCTTTCCCTCCTTCCCTCTTTCTTTTCTCTCTTTTTATTGTCTCTCTTTCCCTCCCCTCTTCCTTTATTTTCCTTTGTTTTCTGTTGCTAATACACCCTATAGCCTCAAATATGCTGAACACACTCAAACACTGAGCAATACCTCCAGTTTTGTAAGGTTTCTTAAATAAATAATTGAATAGCAAAAGAAAATTTAGCTGATTAGGTAACGTTCTACATGAAAAAGTTAATGAATGCAATGTCTTTTCATCTGTCTGCATATATCTATATTAGTTTCTCTCTGCTCATGTGCATATAAGATACACATGTACACATGGACACTTATTCATGTATGACGTATCCATCTGGAAAGGATGATTATTTTAGAAATACATGCCTGATGGTGTGAAATGGGAAAGACATGAATCTCATGAGCCTTCAGGAGCAGGGGAACCTGATGGTTGTGGCTGTCAGATTGGAGATTGCTCAAGGTGGATGCTGAGCAATCAAAGCCTTTGTAGGATGCCATGGACAGAGGATAGAACACTATCCTACAGCCATTTCCCTGGTCAGTTCTCAAGCTCTGCTGTCACGGCCTCTTCCTGGAGCAGACATGCTTCTCTCCTGCCCCATTGTGACAGCCAGTACAGGGGGTTGATGCGCTCGCGTGTGCCTGTCCCGATTAGGGGACTGTAATCTCAGGACTCTTTGTCTCTGCCTGCTATGAGTTCCCACTACATGGCCTGGAATACAACCAAATCTTTCCGTGTGTGCTACATATGATGCATATGACCACAGGGTAGCAAAAAGAGACATTTCAGAGTCTTTTCAGTTGGCCCCAGACTATGGCTGTCACCACGAGTTTTCTGTCACCTCATTTGTAAAATAGGAACAACAGTGTCTGTTTCCAAGTGTTTTGGGGAAGGCCAAATGAAGACAGTGCTGGGAAATGCTTCTAAAGTCCAGGCTGGTCAAATCTTAATTACATTTAGCTTATTTTATTGGCATCCCTAATATTGTTTTCAAGACTGAGAAGTGGCCTGCCATCCTGGGCTGTGTAGTCTGGTCAGGGATCAGGCTGAGTCATCTCTCCACATACACTTCTGTGACCCTTGCACACAGGATCATTTTCCAGAGTCTTGTTGTGCATCTGGGACATCTAGCAGGTGCATCTCTGGGATGGCTGAGCCTGAGGCAGGGGCCAGGAGATGGAGAGGACAACACCTGTGACAAATAAGCATAAGACACACGTGGGGGCCTCCAGGTCCACAGGTGCAGAGGGAAGTTGTGAGTCTGGGCCTTCAGTTTGAAGAACTGTGCCTCTTCAATGAGCGATTTTCTTCTGGTTCTCAGCGTTGTGGAGTTCTTTGCTTGATTGATGAGGGCTTTGCCACACTGTTCCCTGTTTAATCTAAGAGTCTTGGCTTGCTTACAACCCCAGGGCGCAAAGCAATCCTCACTCTAGTCTTTTTCAGGAAGGCAAACCCCTTTCATTTAAACACATTTGTTTATGAGAGCATAGCTTTGATGAATGCCTGTTCTCGCTTGTTGTTTTCTGTAATCTCTAAGATGATGAAGGAGGTTGAAGTAAGGCAGTCCTCCCTTCCCTTGGAGATCAGGGAAATGAGGTCATATTTAAAAAACAAAACAAAACTGAAAATCTATTCTGGATAGGATTAATTATTCATTGAATAAATTGTAAAATCAATTTAAGATAAGAAAATATTGAGGTGGCAGAGGTGAGTTTCATTCTCAGGTTCTACATGGTGGAAAGAGAGAATGGATTCAAGCAAGCTGTTCTCTGACCTCCATGTGTGCACCACACCAAATGAATATGTACATATCCTGCCAAGTAGATACAATAAAATGGAAAATATTTGAGCAAGAAGTTGAAGAAATTCCAAGCTCCAATCAAGTGTTAAAACACTAGCTTTATAGGTGGAAAGAATTTTTTTCAAATCTTGATTTCACCAACTACCATTTGTTTAATCTTAGACAAATCTCTCTGTCTCTGTCTCTCTTTCCAATTGTTGCAGGTTTAGGGAATGAACCATGCCATTATGCAAGCTCCATAATCATTCTACCACAGCCGTGGCAAATTTCTTGATTTTTAAGGTTCTTTGTAGCATAAGAGTTAAAACATATATAGAAAATACTTTACTGCAATAACTAAATGAGGTATTTTATCTAAGGGGTCTTTGTCAGTATACTATAGTACACTATAGGTATTTAATAGGTCATTACCAATGTCAGCATCATCGTTAAGATTATTAGGGTGCAGCTTCAAGGAGGTGGGACTATTAAATGGATTGCAATTTTAAAAACAATTGTCGACATTTATAGAAGTACTCAGAAAAGCCAGGCCCTGGACTAAATGATGTTCTGTATGTCTGAACACAATAGTGCATACATGTGATCTCTCTCTCTCTCTCTCTCTCTCTCTCTCTCTCTCTCCCTACATATCTACATCTCTCTCTCTCTACCTACCTACATATCTACATCTCTCTCTCTATCTATCTACCTACATATCTACATCTCTCTCTCTCTCTCTAGTTTTCTAACATAACATATATATACAAAATGCATGTGTGTCTTTCTGTTTTAATGTACATGTGACAGAACTGGAAACTAAGGCACAGAAATAAGGAGACCACTAACAGTAGTGGGATGTCAATTCATGTGTTCTATCACCATAACTTGTGCTCTGAGCCATTGACTTTGTCACCTTCTCTTCAAGGCATACATATCCAATTAACTCCTGGCTGTGATAAGAAGAGGAAAAGACGATAGACTTCAAGAGCAGGGCAGGTGACCATGGTTCACAGTGTTGAGGGTATGGAGGCACAGCTGCAAGCCAATCTGTAATCAGACATTTTCAGCTGGTTTAATGCTTTTTTTTTTAAATCAGAAACATGCCTAGGAGTTTTCATTTGATTCCACAGTCAGTGCTATCTAGAGGACACAACACAACATTATAAATACAGGTGCATAAATATGATCTTTTAGTATTATTAGCAATTTCCCACCTTCAGTACTTTCAGAAGACAATCTTCATAGAGATTGAATAGTGATATTTTCTCTTCTGTATTTGCTGCATACCTATTATAGATACATATGTGTATATATATGTATAGATAATATGTTCCACTATTGTGATACAGTCATGTCTTCAGAGGCACAACAACATGAGGTACATAGACCAACTATAGTAGTAGGGACTGGGGAGCTGGTTCANGTTTTCATTTGATTCCACAGTCAGTGCTATCTAGAGGACACAACACAACATTATAAATACAGGTGCATAAATATGATCTTTTAGTATTATTAGCAATTTCCCACCTTCAGTACTTTCAGAAGACAATCTTCATAGAGATTGAATAGTGATATTTTCTCTTCTGTATTTGCTGCATACCTATTATAGATACATATGTGTATATATATGTATAGATAATATGTTCCACTATTGTGATACAGTCATGTCTTCAGAGGCACAACAACATGAGGTACATAGACCAACTATAGTAGTAGGGACTGGGGAGCTGGTTCAGTGATTAAGAGTACTTCTTGTTTTTCTGGAGGACCTGAGTTCATTTCTCAATGCCCACAATGGGTGGCTTCAATCACTTGTAGCTCCTGCTCCAGGGAATCCAGTGCTTTCTTGTGACTTCCATAAAAGTGGCACATGCATGTGCGTGTGCATAAACATGCACATACACACGCATACACAAAATGAATATTAAAAGGAAAGAAAAAATACTACAATGCCCCTTCAGTCTGCATCAAGGAGGTTTTTGCTCCCTAATATATTTGACTTTCCTAGGATCAGTCAAAGCTGAACTTCAACGGGACTCTGTTAAATATTTGAGCCATATATACAGGAATAGCTTTTCTTTTAGATGTGCCAGTGCACCATTTTATAGTAGCATTCTGATCATTTATGCCTTGCACAAACATGCCTTTTGGTTGGTGTGATAGATGTGTCTGTCATTGGAAATTAATGTGCTGGCATTCTAAATTACTTGTACTCTCTGCAAACTGTGGTAGTGTGAAGTCATCATTGAGGAACTGCAATGTTCTGTCTTAATATGTGAATTACCTCATTGAGCAATAGACTCAGAAACATAACGGTTTTTACCAAAATAATGCCACCCTTTCAATTCTCTCAGTGCCTTGTTAGTGAGCATGATTTTTCTTTGAAAATATAACACTCACAAAAAATTTTTGAACAAATTGCTTTGGATAAAGAAAAACGAAGCAATGTTAGTTTTAGATTTTAAGATATTAAAATTTAGGATCTTAAATAAGATTTTAAGATATTAAATTTTATGATGTTAAATAAGGGTCTTTTCTTACAGGATTAAACACTAGAGGGTACCCAAACCCTAGAGTTATTAGTATCAAAAGGAGAGAAAAAACAGGCTATCATTTCCCAAGAAGCTTTCAGGGAAGGTTGATACCTTTCTCTTGAAAATCACTTGCCATTACATTCAAAATGCTGAGCCCCTAAGCAGCAGTTATTTATCAAGCCCATGCCAGCTGCTACACATCACTGGAACAGCTGACTAGAATACTGAGGCCCAACGCCAACTGTTAAGTATAAAGCAGAGTGGGCATGCCAACAGAGCAGGCTCGGAAGAGGCTGTGTGATGGCTGGCGTTGTCAGCTTTGTCGTTCTTTGAGTTGTAATTGCCCTCTTCCAGGTTGGTGATTATTATGAGTCTGGAGCCACGATGCTTGGCAGCTGTGAATGTCTGTCCTGTATTGTTCAGTGGTGAAGAGCACGGGTTGCTCTTCTGGAGGACCAGGACTCCAAGTACCCGCATGATGGCTCCAGTTCCGGGGTAGCCAATGTCCTCTTCTGGCCTCCTCGGGCACTAGGCACATATGTGGTACACAGACATACAGTATATAAAATATATGTACACGTAAAATTAAAAAGAAACAGAAAAGAGAACCTGCCTAGAATTTCTAGAAACAACTAGAAGGTTGTAGTTGTTGGTTGGCGCATGCAGCTGTGGGCCAATCCATCCAGCTTGACTGGGAAGAGACTGTGATTGGCACACTATCCTCTGCAGTCAACTCATTGGAAGGAGAGGGACGTTGCTCCAAAAGCAGGCGGATGTAGTTATTAGGGAAAAAGAATGAAGCATTGTATGGAACAGGCAGAAGCAATAAGCATCCTAGCTGTAGCAAATGACAGTGTTGGCTGAGGGTTCTGGGCTCCCACGGAGGGCTCTCCACACATGGCCTTATTTACTCCTCGTCATAACTCTATGGCATAAGTACTATAATTATTCCTGTTTTGCAGATTAGGAAACTGAGAAATATTTAAATGAAGTGAATGTTTACCAGACAACACAGCTGCAGAGGAACAGAGCTGGGACTTAAACAAGCATGTCTGAGGCTGGAGTCCTTGTTCCTGTTCCGTCCCTGTGGTTCAGTTTGTGCTGTCAGAGTACAGGTTATCCTTGCTTATGTAAAAGTACTGAACATTAATCAATTGCCTCACTGGAACCACTTATTTATTATTAAATAATAATAATAATAATAATAATAATTTGAGACAGAGTTTCTCTGTTTAGCCTTGCTGTCCCAGAACTCACTATGTAGATCATGCTGTCCTCAAATTCACTGAGATCTTCCTGCCTCTGTCTTCCAAGTGCTGGGTTTAAAGGTGTTGGTCATCATGCCTAACTCACTGATATTTATTTTATCAAGTAACTGGTTTCTAGTCTTATAAAGAGTTATGATAGTTTTATTAATTACACCTCATAATATTTGTCCTGCATTTTTTACATTTTCAATATTGTACTTGTCCCAGCAGGACTTTGTTGATGCACATGCCCCATGTAAAATCTGCTACATACATACCTTTTGCTTTAGATGATGCTTTCATATGATTTGTCTGTATTCTTGACAAAATTCACAGAAGTGGATTGGTGTTTCAAAGAATATTTCATGCTAGTATGTGTATAATGTAGTCAGATAGATACAGAAACTTAAACCTACCTGCCTAGAATAAATTTCCAAACAAATAATTGTATATCTAACATCTGGATTAAGAACTAGATCATTGGTAGTTCTCCAGTTGTGCACCCATTCCCAGTGGTGGTGCCTTCCCGCCTTGCTAACCTCCACAGCTGTGCATCTGACGTCAGTGTCCTGAATTCCCTCTTTTTTATTATCAAGCTCTACCACCTGCACATGTATCACCGAGAGCTGTGTTCTTCAGACGGTGAGAAGGCTCCAGGTCTAGATTTGAAGCATAAAGAAATGCGTGTGTGTTCCCTTGTTCTAGCAGATGTGAACAAGAATATTTATGCATGACTACCAGCCTTGACTACCCATCAACGCTGGAGCTGGTTGGTTACTTAGCGTGTGTTCATCAGCACATTCTATTTCAGGAATGTGTCCAGCAGTGAAAATAATTCCAACCTAGGTATGGCTACATTGATGAACCTCAAAATTATGCTGAACAAGAGGAGTTCATCACAAATACTGGATAGGTTTCTCAGGGGTTAATATCATTTATTGTTCTTTCAGGGGACTGGGCTTGAGTTCCAAGTGCCCACCTGAAGGCTCATAACTGTTTGTAACTCAAGTTCCAGGGGATCTAATATCTTTGTCTGACCTCCTCAGGTACCATGCCTGTACATACAAACATGCAGGCAAAAATACACACATAAAATAAATAAAATTTTAAAAAGAAGCAAGTAACAGAAAAGTATTTTTTCACTTATATAAAATAAAAATAACAAATTTTTAAATTTTACTATATGAATCTATTGTGTGTATGTGTCCTGGCTTGCTCTCTATTGCTGTAATCAATTAAAATACCATGCACAAAAAAGCAGTATGAGAGGGAAGGAATTTATTTGATTTAAATTTTACAGTCTAAATATTTTCCATTCCACATAATTTTCTATTAGAATCAAGCCACAGGTTATACTTTCGACAGTTTAAGTAGGGTAAGTATGCAGCAAATCTAGTCACTTATGCAGATGGAGATTAACACAGCAAATCTTTTAGATCATATATTATGACTGAAAAGCTTAATTTAAAATATGAATCAATTTTTACACATACACGGGGCAGAGAATACAAATATAACAAAATGAGAAATCAAGAAAAAAAAGTTACCCATAATCACTGTGCCAGATTTTCTTAAATGAGGAGCTCTTCTGAACTATTCTAATCCCAGAATAAGGATTCTTTTGCCTCAGAATAGGATGGTTTAGAGGAAGATCACGGCTGCTTCCTTGCAGGATCAAAAGTTCACCTTAATTAGCCTTGACTGCTGTCTGTGTCAGGGCTGTGGCATCACTGAAGAGAATTCCATTTTTTAAATTTTATTTTTACATATACAGGTGCTTGCCTGCATGCATCCATGTGCGGTACTTGCAGAGGCTGGAAAGAGGCATCAGCTCCCTTGGGGCTAGAATTCTAGGAGACAGGCACCTAACAGGTTCTTTCTGGAAGTGGAAACTTTTTCCTCTGTAACAATATCAGGTGCTATTAGCTGCTAAGCTTCCTCTCTGCCTTTTTATTTTAAACTTATTTTCAGACATTTTATTAAAATACATCACTTCCCCCTTCCTTGTCTTCTCTCCATCCTTTCCTAAATTCTTCTCTTCCAATGTTTTCATCATTTAATACAGTCTATCATCAAGTGAAATGAAGGCGGGAGCTCAGGGCAGGAACCTGGAAGCAGGAACTGAAGCAGAAGCCATGGAGGAATGCTGCTTACTGGCTTGATTTTCTGATGTGCTCAGATAATTTCTTTGTATATCCCAGGCCCACCCGCCAAGAGGTACTGCCCACAGTGAGCTGGACCCTCCTGCATCAATTAGCATTAAAAAAAATGCCCTCATAGCCATGCCCAAACACCAGTCTGATGGAGGCAATTCCTCAGAGAAGTTCCCTTTTCCCAGATAACACTAGTTTGAGTCAAGGTGATAAAAAATAACCAGCATACTGTGTGTGTGTGTGTGTGTGTGTGCATGTGTGTGTGTGTTCACGCGTGTGTCCATCCATGTGTGTGTGTGTGTCTGTGTATTTGTGTCTATGTCTGTGTCCATTTGTCTGTGGGTGTGTTCATGTGTATGTGTTTCTGTGTGTGTCCACGTGTGGGCATGCATCCGTGTGCATGTGTGTGCCTTTGTGTGTCTCTCTGTGTATGGCATGGCGCACATGTAGAGATGGTCAGGGTACTGCCCAATGGGAATTGGTTTTCTCCTTCCACTACGTGGGTCCCAGGGATCACACTCAGGTCGCCAGCCTCAGTGGAAGGGCCTTAAGCGACCAAG
>LOEQ01007655.1:9207-24790 GCA_001685075.1 Bramus lutescens | reverse complement strand
TTTTTTTTACATATAATATATTCTGATTATGGTTCCTCTTCCCCCAGGTCCTTCCAGGTCCTCCCTCCTTCCCCACCCACCCAAATCCACATTCTTTTCCTTTTCTGTCATTAGAAAAAAATCCCAGGTCTATAAAAATTTAAAATACTATAAAATAAAAACAAACTAACCAGAATAAGACAAATCAATCAATCAATCAATTAATCAATCAATCAATCAAAGAAAAAGCACAAGAAACACATATAACCCCACCCCCATCAACATCTGAGGCAGGTGGGAGAAATGGCCCTGAGGTCATAGAGCGGGAGAGCTGGCCTTGTTCCTCATCAGATGCAGCACTCAGGAGAGTGGCTCCAATGCCATGCCAGGGCAATGCAGCAGCAGAGCTCGCCCTGAAGGTGTAGGTGTGGGAGATCCAACATGGAGGACACAAAAGCCTGAGAACTGGCCCTGCCCCTTTCTCAGGGTTGTAAGGAAGAATTCACCCTGGTGCTGAGGACAGGGGAGAGCTGGTAGGCTGACCAACCCTGCAACTCCCCAGGGCCACAACTAGAGTTATGTGTGGCCCACCTCAACATCCACCCCATCTGTGATATTTTGGAGCATGTGAAGGGGTCAGTCCTGCAGACCCAAAGCTGCAGGATTTCCACAACAGGATTTCCTTTTCTGTCATTAGAAAAAAATCCCAGATCTATAAAAAGGCAACAGCAGGGTAACCAAGAGGAGCCCCAGTGAGGGCCCAACATCCATAGTGTAGAGAAACCAAAGACCTCAAACCAGACCAATGACTCTTTGCAATGAACACTTGCAAGTAAAGATACATGGACAAGAGGGTTTACTGTGTGATTCCCCCTTCTCTCTTTTTTCTTAAATTCTTTCTATCCTTTTTTTCTCTTAAACTCTATTTTGTTTTATTTTGAGTGGGGAGGTTGCAAGGTCAGAGGGTGGCTATAAAGGGATGGGGAAATGAATGGGATAGAGATGCATCTTAGGAAAGACACAAAGAGTAAGTTAGAGAGAAAGAAAGAACCATAAAACACATGCAGATGCAGAAAACAAACACATTAGAACACATAAAAATCCCACAAAAACACAAAACTGGAAACCATAACACATAAGCAAAAGACCTGTAAGTTTAAAAGAATGTCCAGACAAAACACTATAAGACAAAAACCTTCCCCAAATACTGTTGAATTTGTTCTGTATTGGCCATCTATTGCCAGACATTAATCTTCCCTTTGAGTGTGGTTTGCATACTCAGTGAGATTCTGTTGGAGGAAAATATTTTTTTCTTTGTGTGCAGTTATCGGTTGGAGATAGTTTCCGGTTTAGGGATGGAGGCTGTGTCTACTTCCCCTCTCAGTTGCTGGACCCTATCTGACTTAGAACTGCACAGACCATGTACATGCTGCCACACAATATCTGTGAGTTCATACATATGCCAATCTTATTGTGTATGGAAGGCCTAGTTTCCTTGGTGTTTTCCATCCCCACTGGCTCTTACAGTCTTCCCACCTCCTCTGTAGAGTTCAGTGAGCCCTAAGGGGAGGGGTTTGGTGAAGATGTTCCATTTAAGACTGAGGATATCAAGATCTCTCATTTTCTGCTTGTTTCAGTTGCAGGTCTCTGCATTTGTTCCTATCTCTTTCAGAAGGAAGCTTCTCTGCTGCTGGCTGAGAAAGATAGTGATCTATGAGTAGAGCAGAATGTTGCTAGGAGTTACTTTATTACCACATTTCTTTAGCAGAATAGTAGTATTACATTTTCTGTTATGTCCATGGCCTATTTAGTCTCAGGTTCTTGGCTAACTGAGCAGTGTTAGACATGGGTTTCATCTCCTGGAGTGGGCCTTAAATTCAACCAGATAATGGTTGGTTGCTGTGGGATAATGCTCTTGTTCACTGTAAAAATTTGTCACTTGTATTAGTTTAATAAAATGCTGATTGACCAGTACCAAGGCAGGAAGTATAGGCAGGGCAACCAGACAAAGAGAATTCTAGGAAGAAGAAAGGTAGAGAGTCACCAGTCAGATGCAGAGGAAGCAAGATGAGAATGCTTTTCTGAGAAAAGGTACCAAGCCATGTGGCTAAACGTAGATAAGAATTATGGGTTAACTTATGTTGTAAGAGCTAGTTAATACTAAGCCTGAGCTAATAGGCTGAACAGTTTATAATTAATATAAGCATCTGTGTGTTTCTTTGGGACTCAATGGATGCGGGACTGGGTAGGACTGAAACTTCTGTCTATAGTTGGTTACTCCCATAACATCTTTGCTGCTATTGCACTAATGTATCTCAAAGGCAGGTCGCCATTGTCGATCCAAGGGTTTGAAGCTGCCTGATGTTTACTTTTCTCCTCTGTTACAGAGCCATGTACCTCCCAGGACTAGTGTGCCTCTCACTTGGGGTGAAGGCTCTAGGTAGGCACCATCAGGATTTCTTCATGTTCCATGGGTTATATAGGCGTTGTCTTCAGCAGAAGAACTTTATCATTAGTTTGTGGAGAACACACAGTAGTCTTGGCAATCTCCTGGGTTATTTAGGGGTTTCCATGGGCCAACAACCCATTTACATATAACCAGTTCCTGGCACTGGAACATTTTACAGTGGTGAGAGGTTTAGTTGGAGCATTGTATCCTCTGTTATTTAGTAACCCCATTTAAATTTTTCCATATGTATATATTTTAAAAAGTTTCTACTATAATAGGTTTCCATAAGACCCCTCAAATGGCTCTTAGTTTTAGCTGTCTCTCCCTATATTTCCTCCCTTACCCATTCTTTCTCTCCCCTATCTATTTAATCTTCCCATTAATTAGCTTTATGTGACAGTTCCACAATGTATACAGATTTTGAAACAACATGTTACATGTGGTAAATACATGCAATGCCTGTTAGGCAATTAAAGAATAAAGAGCTTGGAGAAGATGCATTTTGAACAGGCTGTAAGTCAGAGCCCATATTCATGTGTGGTGGTGTGATTAAAAGGGCCCCATTTTAATGGCTCATCTTTTGAATGCTTAGTCTTCAGGGAATGGCAATACTTGAGAAGAATTAGGAGCTGTGGCCTTGTTGGAGGAAGTGCATCACTGGGGATGGGCTTTGAGGTTCCAAAAAAAACCAAACTAGGCCCAGTGTCTTTCTCTTCCTGGTGCTTGTGGATCAAGATGCATAGCTTTCAGCTACTTCTCCAACACCGTGTCTGCCTGTACACCACCAAGCTCTCCACCACGTTGTTACTGGACTAAACCTCTGGAACTCTAAGCAAGCCAGAAAGCAGGACTCCTCCATGGCTTCTGCATTAGTTCCTGCCTCCAGGTTCCTCCCCTATTGGCATTCCTTCCCTGACTTTTCTCAGCAATGCCCTGTTACCTGGACATGTAAGCTGAAATAAACCCTTTCCTCCCCAAGTTGCTTTGGTCATCTTGTTTCATCCCAGCAATAATAACCCTAACTAGGACATCTTGCCTTCAAGAATAACCAAGACAGTTGACCTCTGGTTTCTCCCATTCATTAATTATCTATGGAGTGGTCCCTGAGCTTGTTGCTATTCATGAGACACACATTAGTTGTGGCTGAGGACTTGTGTCATCTCCATCTAATGGGTGAAGAAACCAGAGCGGTGAAGCCAAATCATTGCTCTAAGGTTTATACTGCAAATTTGCCCATCACTTTCTGAAGCGTCAACCTCCTGTGCTTTTCATGACAAAGTCCTGCAAGGAAATGATCTCCCATACAGAACAGAGAAGCCAAGCCCAAGCCATGCCAGACAAAGTTGGTGAGNTGAAGCCAAATCATTGCTCTAAGGTTTATACTGCAAATTTGCCCATCACTTTCTGAAGCGTCAACCTCCTGTGCTTTTCATGACAAAGTCCTGCAAGGAAATGATCTCCCATACAGAACAGAGAAGCCAAGCCCAAGCCATGCCAGACAAAGTTGGTGAGCAGAGTTTTGACCCAGGCCATTAGATTCTTCATCCCATATTTTCCTCTTGTGGAGTGTGCCATCACTGAAGTACTCCAGAGATGACCAAAGAGAGATTGACTGGGAAAAAGCTGGGCTGGGCATTTGGAAAAGGTAGATTATTGATCTCCTTGAGGCACAATCTTGAGCTTGGTCCTTACATTTCATCTGTGCTCCCCCATATCTCTATTAAGTCATCTTTCTCATCTAGATATCACCTGCTCTCTAAAAAGGTGCCTTTTGGAGATGCATAAGGAAAATGGGGTGCACTGTATTGCTCTGTATGCCAGCCCATTGAAAGATGATTGAAATTCCTGGAGAAATGCTTTTTCATTGTGACCTTGTATTCCTCAGTTTGGAACATTATCCTGGGGTTAAACACCAGAGTGGATGATTGTGTTCTAGTGCTGGTTCTGGTACCAGGTTGCCATTCCTTCTTCACCATACTCATTAAATTATAAAAGTTCTATTAAGATTTGTATGCAATCTTCCAGCCTCAGGACCCATCTGTTCTCGCTATTTATTCTCCAGGGAAGTCACGAATCTGTCATTTGTGAGTTTACAGTTTTTCATATCTGTGATGCCAATGGTGTTTCCTCTGCCAGGCTGCCACGCACGACTCCCCACACAGGTCTCTTGGGGGGAATTTTAAAGCTAATGGTATCTGCTTCCCCAGTAAGTGTGAAGCCCTCAGCCAAGTGTGAGGCTCATCATGAGGTCCCAGAGAGAAAGAGGAAGACTGTGGTCTGTGAAAAATCCACCATACAGGTTTTCAGATCCACCGAAGGACCAGGGGCTCTTTATAATTCATACTGTTATGGTGTGGATCTGAAGAGACTCCCACAGGCTCCTGTTTCGAATACTTGCTTCTAACTGGAGATGTTATTATGGGAGGCTGTCAAACCTTTAAGAGGTGAGACCGTACTGGTGGAAGTGGGCCATTAGGGGAGGGGTTTTAAAGATTGCAGCCTTGAGTTGGAGAGAGCTCAGTGGTTAAGAGTGCTTGCTGTACAAACATGAAGACCAGAGTTTGAGTCCAGCCCCTACACAACAAGCCTGGAAACCTACAATACCTATAGCTGATGTTCTGAGGAGGACAGAGCTAAGAATATCATTGGGACCTTCAGGTTCCCAATGCAATAGAGAAAATGAGTTGTAGGTTCAAAGAGCGACTCTACTTCAAAGGAATAGATAGAAAGTGACAGAGGAAGACATTTTATTTCCTCTTCTGGCCTCCATGTGTGCACATAGGTATGTGCTTCTGCATACATGTCTGTGTATACACTTGCACAGGCACACAGACATACACACAAATAGGTGAATCTTTAAAAAATATTGTAGGGCTACAGTGATGGTTCATCAGTTAAGATCACTGGATGCTCTTCCAGAGGACCCAGGTTCCACTCCCAGTAAGTAACATCCATCTATAACTCCAGTTGTAGAAGATCTTATATCCTTTCCTGGGCTTTTAAGGCAAGGCACACGTGTGTACACAGACATTGGTACAGGTAAAATGCCTTTACATATAAAAATAAAAAATATTGTACCCTAGCCTCTGGTTCCAAGTTCAGCCTCTACTTCTGGTTGACTATGATCAGAAGGGCTTCTGTCACAGACTCCTGCCACCATGAGTATTCCCATGCCCATGGATGTCCTGAAACCCCCTAAGTTAGAACAAATTGTCCCCTTCTTAAGCCATGAGCCAAAGAACTATTTTCTCCCTGAAGTAGTTCTGTCAGATAATGTCACAGTGGCTCAAAACCAACTAATATACATAATGAAGCTTTCTGCTCTCAGAAAATGTCACTCCCCCCAATTTTATTCATAGGAGAATGTATTTTTTGTGTTGTGTCTGCCATAGCAAAAAAAAAAAGCCAGAGAATGATCAGCTTAAAATAACAGAAGTTGATTTTCTCATAAGAGCCGTCCCTGGATGGAAGTGACCATGTCCTTGGAGTCTTCCCTTTCTGTGTCAGTGTCTTAGCTTTCTCTTCTTGTGAGTGTAGGAGCTGTGGGACTGTGACCCACTATGATAGGCTCATTTTGACTTCATTGCCCCTTTACAGGGCCTGACTTCAAATAGAATCCCTTTCTGGAGTTGAAGTGGGACAGAAAACACTGACTTGAGAGAGAGTACACAATGAGTGTACGAGTGAAGGCGTAAGCATTTTCTGGGTCCTCATTCTATGCCAGCCTCTGACTGAACTTGACTTCACATTCACTTCCTTCTTGTTTGGAAAGCACCTTATGAACCATACAAGAGTGATCCCAGATGACATTTGTATAATTATAATTATGAAGTCAGTACATGGGCTAAGGTTTCTGTCAACATAAAGTACAGACTAGAGAAATAAAGTCACCTTAAAGAGGAAAAGCTCCCAGCTCTGTTCTTCTCAAAAGTAACTGGGATGACTATATTATGACTAACAAGGGTAACAATAGTGGTGATGGCGGCTGTTTGCAGAGCACGTCCTTTGATTGGTCTATGATCAAGATGACTGAAATGCATTACTTTTCCATAGTCAGAACTCTAAAGAACACAACCAGCCCTCTGAAGAGGTTGATCAGCTTGTCATCTCAGGAAATGGACCTTCTCAGAAGGCAGCATTCACCATGTTTTCCAAATACCCCCAGAAAGGGCAACTTTTTGCCAGCTAGCTCAGGAGGGAGGTTCCCTGAATAATACAGTGTTACTGTGGGCCTAAGGGCAGTGGGCATTTGGCTGGGGACTTGGACACATGACTAATTTGCCTACTTTAGTTCTGTGACCCTCACCATTCTTCCTTGTAGAGATTTGCTCCCTGTGGTACTTTGAAGGTAATTGGCCTCATAGTTCATAAGGAGTGGCACTATTAGGAGGTAGGGCTTTGTTGGACTAAGTGTGACCTTGGAGGAAGTATGGTACTGTGGGGGTGGGTCTCATATATGTTCAATCCTTGCCCAGTGAATCAGTCCATTTCTTGTTGCCTTGTGATCAAGATGTAGCCAGTATCATGTCTGCCTGCATGCCACCATAATCCTGTGATGACGTTCATGGACTGAACCTTTGAAACTGTTAAGCGAGCCACCACGATTAAATGTTTTCCTTCTAAGAGTTGCCATGGTCATGGTGTCTCTTCACAGCAAGAAAAACCCAAACTAAGACAAAAATTGGTGGCAGGGACCAACTGTGTGTTGTGATAGGCCTGACCATGTGTTTATTTGGAGGAATTTGGACTTTGGTACTTTGGGTTACGGCAACAGGGAAACGCTTTAAGCACTGCTTAATGGGGCTCACTGGTAGGAACATGGAAGACAGAGGTGCTGATAGTTATTTGAACTGTGGGGTACTCACTCAAGAGGTTTCAGAGGAGAAGAATATTAAGTGTGTTTCCTAGAGATCATCTTGTGATACTTTGGTGAAGAAAGTGGTTACCTTTTGCCCTTGTCCAAAGACTCTGCCTGAGTTTTGGATGAATTCCATTGGCAGAAGAAATCTCAAAACAGCCTAGTATAGACTCTGTCGTGTGGATATTAGTGGTCACTTCGATGAAGATTAATAATGAAAATGAGCAAGCTGAGCAGAGTAAATTGCAAAATGAGAGTTTTGAGGAGAAAAGGAGCACCAGGGAGTGGAATGGAGCTAACTCCTCTGGTCAAGGTGATAAATGGATGAAGAAATGTAAAAATGGGAGTGGTGACCCCAGGGCATGATCCCACCCAGCTAAGTTTTCAACTTGTGGAAAGAAGCAAAAGAAAAGTTTAGACCTGGGTATGGTAGGTCACACCTTAGTCACAACCCCGGGAAGGAAGACAGAAGCTGGTGGATCTCTGAGTTTGAGGCCAACCTGGTCTACAGAGCGAGCTTCAGGATAGTCAAGCTTAGGCAATGGAAGACAGAAAGCTGATGATGGTGTAATTGAACAAGGGGGCCATGTTCTAGCCCCAGTAAGCAGCGCAACTTGGCAACTTTAGGCGTGTCGTTCTGGTGTTAGAGTTAAGGATAGAAGAAAGGAGTTATGGAGTAAATCCACTGAGGCCAGGCATGTGCAGGGGTGTCCCTGAATGGAGGCCTAGTAGAAAGGCCATTGCATAAAACAGTGAAGTTGAAGCCTGGATTGTCTTGGAGAACCCAAGATGTTAGAGATGCCAGAGTTATGGGATACCTGCTGAGGAGAGCTGCTAACAGGGAGTGGAACCAGNTGTGCAGGGGTGTCCCTGAATGGAGGCCTAGTAGAAAGGCCATTGCATAAAACAGTGAAGTTGAAGCCTGGATTGTCTTGGAGAACCCAAGATGTTAGAGATGCCAGAGTTATGGGATACCTGCTGAGGAGAGCTGCTAACAGGGAGTGGAACCAGCCCAAGAGAAAGAAGTGTGTTTTATGAACAAACCTGAGCAGAGTTGGAGATCTGAAGAGTGCTTTGACATCAGACATGGAGATGCAGAGTTTGGAGTTGCCCAGCTGGTTTTTGGTCTTGCTTTTGTCCAGTATTTCCTCACTATACTCGTTTCCCTGTGTTTGGAATGACAATGTATATCCTGTGCCATTATATTAGAAGTATGTGGTCTGCTTTTATATTTTGATTTTTACAGAGGGATTGTAGTTAACAGATTTCTATCTGTCTCAGAGGAGACTTTGGACTTTGAAACAAGTTTGAAACTTATAGACTATGGGGACTTTTGAAGTTGGGTTGAGTGCATTTTTTTGCATAATAATATGACTATAAGCCTTTGGGGCCAGGGAGTTGAATGTGATTGTTTGAATGTAATTGGCCCCTATAATCTCTCAGGGAGTGGTACTCTTTGGAGGTGTGGCTTTGTTGGAAGAGGTATGGCCCTGTTGGAGGAAGTGTGTCACTGTGGGAGTGGGCTTTGAGGATTCCTATGCTCAGGATACTGTCCAATGTCTCAGTTGACTTCCTGTTGCCTGCAAGATGTAACACTCTCAGCTCCAGCACCATGTCTGCCTGCATGCTGCCATGCTCCCTGTTGATGATAATGGACCTATCCTCTAAAACTGTAAGCAAACCACCCCAGTGAAATGTTTTTTTTCATAAGAGATGCCATGGTCATGGTGTCTCTTCACAGCAATAGAAACCCTAACTAAGATGGGGTGGCAGTGGCTACTGCAACAACTGACTAGAACCTTGGTGCCTTCAAACAGGGAAGTTTACTCTTGTGATTCTAGAGGGCAGAAGGGCAATGATGTCTTATGAGTAGATGCAAAGAATCTTCAAAAATGCCAGCATGCCAAATAAGAAACAAATAAAAGATGCTAGTCACCATGGTACTTCTCCCAAACACCAAAAAGTCAATCAATGTGATAGAATACATTGTGAGAATGGAGAATCCCACGTGATCATCTCAATAAATATGGAAGAAATATTTTATGGTCAATATTGAAATCATTTCATGTTAAAAATATGGAATGTAGAAGCCAGGTGGTGGTGGCACATGCCTTTAATCCCTGCACTTGGGAGGCAGAGGCAGGTGGATCTCTATGTGTTTGAGGCCAGCCTGATCTACAAAGTGAGTTCCAAAACATAGCCAGGGCTGTTACACAGAGAAACCTTGTCTCGAAAAACTAAATTACACACACACACACACACACACACGCACATATGTAATATATATATATGGAACTTATGTCTAGAAGGGAAATCCATCAATCTACTTAAGGGCATCTGTGATGAATTCACAGTGAACTCAGCACAACTAGTGTGGAAGACTGAATGCTTTCCCTTTGAGATCAGGAGCAAAAAAGGATGTCTGGCAGCTCTACTTTTGTCCAGTGTTGCAGAGCACAGAACATGGGCCTTGGACTCAAAGAACTTAGTCTCAAATGCTAGTTCTGTCAATCATTAGCTGTGTGGTTTGGGGCAGTTCACTTAGCCTCCCTGAGCTCTCCTCAGATCTGGGGTTTCCTTCAGACAACAAGATGATGACAATGTCTCTACTGGAGGGTGTCTGTGAGGACTCCATGAATAGTAGGTTTCCAGCTCTGAGCCAGGCATGTGGCAAGCACTCTAGAGTTTTTTTTCCTCCCCTTTCCCTTGCTGTTCACTTATTCTTCAAGAAGAGAAAGATGCAGATGAACTGGGGAAAGGAGGGAGAAAGGAGAAGCATGTCTATGATGCTCTGGTTAAAGAACAGAGTCTGGAAAACAGAGCAACGGAACCCTTTGTGCAACGTTCCAGAACCCTCTCATTTTCTCATGCCCTTCGTGCGCACATGTCAAGACAACATCCTGTTCTCCACATCCACGCATCAACAGTGCTTCCTCTGAGGCTGGCTCAGCCCAGGAGCTGATGGGAAAGCAGGGCATCCACCCTCCCTTGATTCTGCTCTTTTAGTGGATCACATATTTCCTTGGGAAAGAAGAGGAGTACCCAAGGCTCATTACCGCCCCCCCAAGGGGGTTGATGTAGAAGGGTCTGAGAAGCCAGGGCGTGGAGGTGGGTGGAGAAGAAGGGGTGAGATCTTTGGAATAGGGGTTCTTCAGGGCTCTGGCATGCTGCCTCCATCAATGGAGCTCAGGTGAAACCATTGTATATTGGAGCACATAAAGTCACCAGCTCTTACCAGGATGTCCATGTTGACCCTGCAAAGCTGGGAGGATCAGAAGTAGGTCTTGGGGCAGCTCTTCCTTTCCCCATCACAAGCATTAAAGTGGGTGGCTGAGACACTCTGGCGAAGATGGCGAACTATGGCATTTGGTGCTCTGCAGAGAAAAACCTCCCTGGGTATCTGAGCCCACCCCGTTGGAAGAAAGGAAAAGGCGCTCCTTTGAGAGCTCTTGTTGTGCTGGGTCTCCCCCACCCACCATGCTCCTCCCAGCCCAGGGCGCAGTCAAATCTGGGATCATGGAGACATGGTATTTTCACCTTCTGGGGATGAATGCCATCACCTGCCGCACTCAGTGTCTGGCTGAGATTTCCAGCCTTTCTCCAGGAATGTTTTTTGTGTCTTCCACAGTGAGTCACCCTGAGGCTGTTCTTGGAGAAAGTGGGATGGGAGTGCAGGAGGATGTGTCAGATTGCGAAGGATGTTCTGCTCTTTCTTCCAAAATTGACTTCACAGCTTGTAACCGTGAGTTTTCTGCAGAGTCTGAGCAAGCAAATGGACCAGGACTCCCCAGAATCTGTGGCCTGCTTCTGATGGAAGCTGAGATCCCTGCATTGCCATGCACAAGCCTCTTACCCTGACCCTTTACCAATGAGAAAATCATTGAGAAAATCAATGAGAAAATCATCCCAGTGCTCACGTGTGTATGTGAGATCCTGGGGATCAAGCCATTTCAACAAATGTTCAGTGTGCCCTGGCGTCAGTGTATGACGTATTATGGGCGTGGCATTAGGGGCACTGGCACAATGTCCATCTCCTAAGATAGTGTGGAACGAAGATGGCAGAGAGACCAGCCAAGTGCTGGACTGTGCTGAAGTGGGAAAAGATCAGTTGTTTGGAGTAAGAAGCTGGGGGAGGAGAGGGCTCTGAGACTAAGCCAAGGAAGACGGGAGAAGCAGCCAAAAGGGGGGAAAGCACAAAGTGGGGCATGGCCTGATTGCAAGGGCATGACTGCAAAGGTGGGCAGAAGTCAAATGGAAGAGACACCTGGAGGTACAGCTTGATGGACCCAGCCCAGACTGTGCTCTCATGGAGGACGTCTGTAGACAATGTGAAGTCCCCAAAGGACTCTTTGGAAGTTATTGATTTGGTCTGTGGATGGAAGCAGTATGTCATCATGGTTTGGGGCCATATCCTGGGGTCAGTGATCCTTGTTGCTCTAGCGTGAGAATTGTCCTTCCTCAGCCTCTGTTTCCTGATCGTGAAATAGGGGGATGGGCAGTGGCTTAGGGACAAGCAGTAGTTTAGGGATGAGCCCTGGCTTAGGGAAGGCTGAGTGGGAGGGTTAAGAGCTTGTTTATCTCAGTGCCTGACGTTTGGAAAGGCTCAGCAAAGGAGGCTCATCCTAACAACCTAACTCTAAGGAGATGCCCTTGGGGAAAGGCAGGGTGAACAGGTTGGAAGGAGAGAGACAGCAGACCTGAACCACGTGCTCAGCTACAGCCGGTATGCAGATAAGCCTGGCCAAGGCCCAAACCCGGAAGACAGTGTGGGAGGAAGGAGGGACAACAATGACTAATGCTGGCGTGATGGAAGGGCTAGGGCCTAGCAAGTGTGGGGAACAGACTGAGGAAAGTAGCAGGACTTAGCCAGCAGCCAGCAGAAGATCCCTGGCTAACACAGCAGGGAGAATGGGTAAGGAATCCCATAGTGAGAATTAATGGGCACCTGAGTGGAGTCTGTGGCGTGATCATGAGTGTGATCAATGTGTGAATGACAGGCATGGTATGGCAGTTTGAATGTATTTGCCCCCCACCCATAAGCTCCTAGGGAGTGGCCTTGTGGCTTATTAGGAGGTGTGGCCTTCTGGGAGGAAGTGTGGTCTTGTTGGAGGAGGCTGGATGACACATGCCTTTAATCCAGACTGTGAGGCTGGAGGGCACATCTTTAATCTGGGCCACACCTTCTGTTGGAAGTGTGTCACTGTGGGGGAAGTCTTTGAGGTCTTTTTCTTAACGTTCACTCAGTGTGACAGTCAGCGGACTTCCTGAGTCAAGATGCAGGACTCTCAGCTCCAGAACCACATCTGTCTGCACGCTGCCATGCTCCCTCCATGATGCACTAAACCTCTGAACTGTAAGCAAGTCCCCTCGATTAAATGTTTTCTTTATAAGAGTTGTTGTGGTCATGGTGTCTCTTCACAGCAATAGTAAATCCTAACTAAGACATTTGGCTAGAGCAGAAGTTCTGGAACCAAAGGGAGGCTCCAAATGGCATTTAGACATCCCTAGTAACCCTTTAGGACATGCTGTCAACACAGGGGAGAGTTGAAGCAAGAGCCAGATCATCAGGGGTGCGCATACGAAGATGTGGGGCAGCAGGTCTATGACCCCAGTGTTCTCTGTGATGGCCAGCGGTGAAAAGAAGGGATCTTTAACCTACAGACTTAGGTCGAAGACAATGTTGGCAGGACGCCTATTATTGGAATGTTTTACAGAACAAAACTTTTGGGGAGAAAAAGTTTGAAGATGCAAAGGAAAGAGATGGCCATGGGAGATGACTTAGGAAGGGGATGGGCCTGAGAGCCCCAGGGAGAGAGGAGCTTAGCCGTAGAAACAGAGTGGTGTTGTGGAGCTGAGAGGGGAGGGGATGGAGGGAAGGGATAAGATGATCCCAGAGCAGGTGTTTAGTGAACTAAGGGGTGAGGTCAGGAAGTCCGGGAAGGGGAGCTAGAAGTGGGGTGAATTCACTTGAGAGGCTCGAAACAACTTTCATGGGGAATAAAGCTAGGGACTATGTGGGGGCATTGGCAAGCAGGGTTCAGTTGATTCAGACATCGGTAGAGGTTGAGAGCATGTGTTTGTACTTAAACATGTGTTTCTCTCTCTCTCTCTCTCTCTCTCTCTCTCTCTCTCTCTGTGTATGGTTTGTCTTTCTCAAGAGTGTTTAGCAGTCTGGGCAATGGGTAACAAAGGATGTATTAATTTTTTCATGATGGAATACTTGACAGACAACTTAAGGAAGGACTCATAGTTCAGGCAAAACAGTCTGTCATGGTGGAGAAGATAAAGCTGTGGGTTTAGAATTCTACAGTATATAATGGTCAGGAAGTTTCTATGGCTACAGAATCCTCACATCCAAGAAGCAGGCATTGGCAGGAACCAAGAACCCAGCCTAGAACTTATAAGACCTTCTTCCTCTTGTGCAATCTGCTTCTTCAGGCTGGGTCCCACATCTTAAAGATTCTACAACTTCCCTCCCAAAACACCACCAACTAGTGGCCATAAAAAGTGTCTAAATTCATGTGCCTATGCAGACATTTCAGGCTACATCACAAGGGGTTAATAGCATCTAGATATTCTATAATGGCATTCTGCTATTCTTCATGGGAACAGGCACCATTTTTCTTAAGTCAAGTGCATAGGGAATCGATAAGACAATGGTAAAGATCTATATTGTCCTATTGGCTCCTTTAATCTTGTTACACCCTTTAGGAGGGGTCCCATCAGCATTCACATTTTTGGGATAGAGAAACTGAGGTCAAAAGGCTTAGTGACTTGAATAGCATCACACACGTGGAGGAAGAGGTGGAGGCAGAGAATTTGTAAGAATTAGATATTTTTGTTTTGCCTCCAGCTCATGCCTACAGTGCAGAGCTGGTCTCAGGGCTATTTAGACATCAAAGGGCAGCGTTTCCTTTTGTGTCAGATGGATCAGTGAGGTAAAAGCAAGAAGGAACTAAACAGAGCCACCACCTTTCTGTTCCACTACTCGGAGGTGATTTGTGTGGGAACCTTTTTCTTTTTTGAGCTGTCTGCTTCAATGCGCAGGAATTGACAAATTCTAATGATAGTCTATTTTGGAGGGAGTGTTAAATTATTCAGAGGCAGGCACAAATAGACTGTCTCCAGCAGCCTTGACTTCCTGCTTGAACTTGCAGATGTCAATTTGTTGGATTTTCTGAGGGTCTGCAGATGAGGCTCTGACCAGGGAGGAGGCAGGCAGGGCTTCCATCTAGAGACCCGGAAGTGAGTGCTGGAGGGTGCTGAATGCAGTCTTCAAATCTGAGCCACCAGTCTCACCCCACCCCATTTCTAGTCTCTAAGCTGCTGGGTCACCTAATGTCATTTGATGTCTTGGCAACAAAAGCCGTAATTTGGGGCCTCTGGTTGCTTTTATAATCTCTGCATGGGTGTCAGGAATCTCCTAGGTGTCTAGACCACAGAAAGCTAGGCCTAGGGTGGTGTCCAGCACATGTGGTTTTGCTTTCTCTGGGCTCTGCAAGGCCCAAGTGTGCAGGAGGCTATTTGTAGCATAGATAAAAAAGTGGGGCTTGCTGAGGAGCGGTAAAACTCACACCCTCCATAACTGCCTCTTTCTATCTACTGCACAGCTGCTGCTTGTCTGGGAACCTTTGTTCTTGAGAGGACACAGTAAAGACTCTGGGTGTCTTCAACATTGTTTGGACTTTTGGCCCGTTCAGTGGAAACGGCTTGAGAAAGAGACAGCTGCAATGTAGGATGCTTATTCAATTTATGAACCAAACCAGGATACTCAAGAGAGTGAAGGGGGGGGGGTCTTCTTTAATCATGGTTTCAGGACACGAAGCACTGTCCAGAGTAACTTGGGCGGACAACCACATTATCCAGACCAGGGCTTTGGAACAGACTGTTTTGATGGTTGATACAAAGACACAGCTTTCTCACCGCAAAGCTGAAACCTTTTTCTAATAGGCAGATGGGTGCAGTGTCCATAGTGTGCCTGTTTCAATTCCTAGGGCGTGTATTGCGATCCTCAACTTGCCTGGCTGTAGAATGAGCTCAGAGGCAAGCCCCTGGGAAGGTCGGAGGAAGTCTGTAGACTTGGTTAGTTGAAGTAGGACAATCTGCTCCAAATGTAAAGTCCACTGACTACCAGAATTATCTTTCTCTGCATTTGACTAGGGGTGCAATGTGGTTAGCTGCCCTCTGCTCCTGCTGCTGGGCTGGACTATGTGTCCTTGAACTCTAAGCCAAAAGAAACCTTCCCCTCCTTTAGTTGCTTTTGTTAGCAGCAAGGAAACACACACACACACACACAC
>LOEQ01007654.1:53739-66294 GCA_001685075.1 Bramus lutescens | reverse complement strand
TCTCTCTCTCTCTCTCTCTCTCTCTCTCTCTCTCTCGTGTGTGTCTGTGTGTGTCTCTGTGTGTGTGTGTGTTTGCAGGCACATGCATGCCACAGCATGAGTGTGGAGGTCAGAAGATGACCATGGATATTTGTCCTCACCTGTTATCTTCCTTGGGACAGGGTCTCTGTTGCTCACGGGCTGTTGGCCTGCAAGCTGAAGATTCCTCTGTCTCTACTTCTCATTTTACAGTAAGGGTTCTGGGATGACAGGTATGGGCTACTGGGTAAGGCTCTGCTTGAATTCTGGGGATTCAAACTTAAATTGACACGACTCTGCAGCATGTGATTTTCCCACTGAATCACGAATGAAGCTCGAATTCTGCTTTTTTATTGCATGTCTTCTGCTACCTCCTGTGTTCCTCACTTCTCTTATGATCTCTTCTCAAAATCCCCTTTCAAGTCTCTGACCGTTGACTTTTCTTTCTTCCTCTGAGAACCCTGGCTAGTTCACACTGTTGTCTCCCCTGAGCTTGTATAATTTGTTGTGGAACAGTCCTATGTAGCAGGACAGTCCCCCAGATGGCACTGTATAAACTTGCCTTTTCTCTTTCCCTGTCGTTCTTGGAATGAATAACTGCAGAATGTACTGGGAATACCGAGAAAGAAGAGTGTGTTTTGAATAACCTAGGCTATGGCTTTTTATTTGTGAGAACATAGAGTCCTGCAATGCTTGTGCTCAGCTCGTCAGGGTGCACCCAGAATATATAAACCCAGAGGGCAGTGCTTTTCAACTGTGGTGCAATGACAGTCACAAGATGTGAATCCCCATACTTTGGGGAACATTTCCTGAGTCTTAAGGAATGAAGTCACTAGGGACTTAGGTTTGAGCATTTATTCTTGCTACTGCCAACTATAAACCTACTTGGGATGATATATTGTGGATATATTCTGTCTCACCTGCTCCTGCTCATAAACAAATCTTAGAGATACTGAGGTTTGCTTTGGTCCTTACATCACTCCTTATGATGACCGGACTGTTTTGATAGCTGAGTCTATAGTGTAAAGTGTCCTTCCTTGGTCCTGTTCTGGCAAATTCCTCTCTGCTGTCATCAATTTTTGTATGTTTCTTAAACAATTTAGAATAATTTTAGGATTTTAGAAAAATTGTAAAGATAGCATAATATCTTATGTTCCTCTTTCTTGTTGAGATTGCTTTTAGTATTGTGTTTCTTTAGGGAATGGTGTTAATAAGTCCTGACTTAAGGAAAGTATGTGTCAGTCAATTGATGAAAAAATCCAAAATTTATAAAAAAAAGAGTGCATTGCTCATGGGTCATAGAAAGATTAGGGTGGAAAGAGGTCTGTAGAACATATAAAGGTGTTAGGGAGCTCAATTTCTGAGTGTGGACTGAAAGAGAGAAGTGGGGACCTGAAGACTGTACCTTTGTTATAAAGTATGCCTATTATCCTCGAGGCCTTCCTCTGAAGCTGTGTTACTGTGATAAAAGGAACATAAAGAAAGAAGAGTTTATTTTGGTTCACAGTTCCAGAGTTCAGCACATCATTGTGGTTGAAGTCATGACAGTCAGAGATGGAGGCAGTTGGTCATTCTGCATCTGCCACCAGGAAGCAAAAGGATGCCAATGTTGGTACTTAGTTCATGTTCTGGTTTTACTCAGTCCAAGATATCTGTCCCCAGAATGATACCATCTATAGGCAGAGTAGACCTTTCCAACTCAATAAAACCTAAACTAGAAACTCACTTAGAGATAAACCTGGAGGCTCATTTCCATGGTTATTCCAAATCCCTTCAAGTTGACAGTTGGAATTGAATCATCACACTATTTCTCATCAACTTGATAATCACATATGGTTTTTAAACCTTAACATTCTGTCTCTTAATGAAAATGAATTCAACTTATCTTCAAAAGTCCCCATAGTCTAACAATTCCAATGTTGTGTTAATGTTCTAACACTGTTTATTCTGAGACTCAAAGTATTCTTTTAACTGTGATCTCCTATGAGATAAAAATAAAGTGACACAGTTCTAATATGCAATGTCATGTGGCAAACATTTCCATTTCCGAAGAGAAATAAGGGTATAAGAGAGAACTACCAGGGTAAAGTGAGACTGAAAGCCATTAGGACACATGCCAAATAGTCTAGTTCTATGTCTGGCATCTGGATCTCCTGGTCAAATCATCTGGACTCTAGAGGGTTTGTGTAGTTCATCTCCCCTGTTTCATTGACTGGAACCATATGCCCTCTCTTCTGTCTATCTTCATTCTATGCCTGTTGCGTTTTTCAGTGGATATCCCATGGTGTGGCATCTTAAAGTTCCTGGTGCTCCCACTGCCACTTAGGCTTGATTTTCACAGCTTTACGTTGTGGTTTCTTAGGGTTTCTGTTAAATATTGCCTTGCTTCAGCCATTGTCTGAGCCTTTAGAGAAAGGCTCCCAGACTACCTCAGTTATCTCTTAAACACCCAATCTTTCCAGATTCCCACAGAATGGTCCATCAACTTCTGCTTACAGCATTTAAGGTCTCTCAACCTGCAGCTGCAACTCTTCCACATTTAGCTTGCAATCCACCTTAAAAGGTAATACACAGCAAGCCAAAAGCCACCATCAAATTAAATGAAGAGAAACTCAAAGCCATTCCACTAAAATCAGGAACAAGACAAGGCTGTACACTCCATGTCTCTTCAACATAGTTCTTGAAGTGTTGGCAATAGTAATAAGACAACAAAAGGAGATCAAAGGGATTAAAATTGGAAAGGAAGAAGTCAAACTTTCATTATTTGCAGATGATATGATAAAAACTCTATCAGAGAACTCCTACAGCTGATAAATACCTTCAGTGATGTGGCAGGACACAAGATCAACTCAAAAAAATCAGTAGCCCTCCTATACACACATGATAAAGAAGCTGAGAGGGAAATCAGAGAAACATCACCTTACACAATAGCCACGAATAACATAAAATATCTTGGGGTAACATTAACCAAAAATGCGAAAGACGTATTTGACAAGAATTTCTAGTCTTTGAGGAAAGATCTCCCATGCTTTTAGATAGGTAGGATCAACATAATAAATATGGCAATCCTGCCAAAAGCAATCTATAGATTCAATGCAGTCCCCATCAAAATCCCAAAACAATTCTTCACAGACCTTGAAAATATTTCTTGGTACCACTTTTCTATATTAATTACTTTAATGTTGGGCAAAGTATTTTGAATAAAGAAACTTAGGGAAGGAGGGAGTCACTTTGGCTTACAGTTTGAGAGAACTGTAACTAGCTGCAACTGCTGTTAGTAAACTTTGGGAAATTGAGATGATACTCAGCTACAACCCACACTCCATGACTCTCCCACCACACTTAACAGGATGCACAAATTCCCTCACAGATAAACCAAAGTGATTCCAAATCTCACTGACCTGACAGCTAAGGTTAACCTCTGTGCTGGTTAAAGGCTCTTTGTCCTTCAGAAGCTCTGGATTATGATGACTTTCTGGCCAGTGGATTGAAGAACAAGTGGATTTTAAGGCGAAGGGTGAGAGTTGAGCACACCAAAGTGACAAGGTATGACTATTCCAAATACTTTATGCCAGTCCTAATTATATTAAACAAATTCACAACAAAAATCTCTCTATAACTGATATCTCACAATAGCTCATAAGTAAATTTTTATATGTACTTTTTGTTTTATAATTTTCAATATTTTTAAAATTTATTCTTAGGAAATTTCATATTATGCACCCCAAACCAACTCATTTCCAAGTCCTTCCTTGTCTTCCTTCCACCCTTGTAGCTGTTCAAAACAAAAATAATAATTAAAAAGAAAAACAAAATACAACAACAAGAACCAAACAAAAACATTTGCTCCTTTTTCTTTCCTGCTTCTCCATCACATTAATTTGCTGCGATGGCCTTGGGAACCTTGCTGTGTCATGCAGTACACACTTTTGCCCAAACCTCTTTACTTGGCGAAGTTTCCTTACAATGAGTTGTTGGTCGGGTTCAAGGGCCTTGACTTCCGGTACACTATCAATAACTGAACCCTCATTAAATTTGTTCTCAGATAGACTGCTGTTGACCTGAGTTATAGAGATCCTGATGTTATGGTCTCACAGGACCAGTCCCTTCACAGGCATCATGAAGTTATAGATGGTGAACATGTTGGGGTGGGACAACTCAAAGCCCCGGATATGTGCCTGGGTGGTAGCTGAGTTGGTCAGTGCAGGTTTCCACCAGGGCCACCCCCCTGTGGGCAAGGAACAGGGTCAGTTCTCTAGCACCCACACCATCAGGGCAACTCTCATGCATGCGTGGTAAGGGCTGAGTCCAGGTCACCTGTTGCTGGTGGTAGTGATAGTGACATTTTCCCAGGGTTGTTGAGGGTCAGGACCAGCTCTCCCCATGCTCATGTCAGTGAGGTACAGGACCAGATCTCTGGTGTCCAGACCACTAGGGCCAGCTCTCTCGTGGTCCCTGGTGGTAACTTGGGCCATCAGCATCAGTCCCTGACTAGGGTAGGACCATGGACTCAGAGGTGACCTTTGATTGTAGCTAGCCTTGATATGACCATGGCCCTGAGTGTCGACACAGGCCACTCCCGTCAGTATGGCCCAGCATCAGTGTAGCTCTCAGACACCAACATGGCCTCAGGTGTTAGCCCAGACCATGGGCATCTGCATGGCCTTCAGTGGTAACAAGGGCCACAGACATCACCACAGCCCCTGGCTGCAGCAGAACAATGGATTCAGATATAGTACCTAATTGCAGCTTAGGCCCAGGATGTCACCATGACCTTGGGTGGCAGCACAGGCCACTTAGATCAATATATTCCCACTGGTAGCATAGGCCACCCATATCAGCCTGATCCTCACTCCTGCAGTTCTGCTTCTCTCCACAGTGCATGGACCACTGTGCTTTTCCTTCTCTCCCATTTCTCCATCATATACCTGTTTATCAAGGGCCTCTTTCCACCCACCTAGGATGCAGCTGGCCTCCATACACTCTTATTAACTAAAACTCAGTATTTTATTCAGATTCTTTTTCTTAGCCTTCTTTTGTACTAAGATCTCCAGGGATGGATTGTCATGCCTCTTTAGACACCTCCTTGTTTTCATAGTTTCTTAGACTTTTCTTGTTTTTGACATCAAAAGAGAAATAAGAGTTTTATAGGAAATAATACCAAGACAAGTGATGAAAAGAAATTAAACAAAACACTAAAAAATTACCACAATGCAATAATTACCAAACATGTTCTAATAATAACACTGAGTATTGATTATCTCAATTCCCCAGCAAAAAGACATAGATTAGTAGATTAGAAATTATTTCTTTTGCCTTTTCTTTTTCAACTGTCTATTTCGAAATATTTTGTTCTTCAGTTTAGTTATTTATTATGCCATTGTCATGCTTTTAATTTTTATTAGTGTACTTTTAGATCAAGGATTTATACATGAGATTTTAAGAACTGCTTTTATCTTTGTCAAGTTTCATTGACAGAGTTCTGTATTTTTTCTCAAGTTCTTTGTCTTTCTGAATTTAGAATAAATGTCTCTAAGACATTTGTTTTTCAAGACAGTTACTCTAAATTCTTTCAGAGAGCATACATGATCTTCCATGTCTAGCTTTTCTCTTACTCTCCTGTTAAGTTGTTTTATTCCTTCAGCAATAGAGCACGATCCAGGTTCAGGTTTAATGTTTTTCGGACTTGTTTAGCACAAACTTGGAGAATATCAAGAGAAGATAGCTGTTTCTCATTTGCAGGGGTAAGCTCAGACATTTTGTCTGCAGTCATTGGTCTGTGTTCAGATGCTGGGAGACAAATTCCTAGACTGTATTTCTGGGCACCAATATTGCAATATGTAATCCCATGACCTGATGAGACAGAGCATATAATACTGAGTAATACTAAGGTTTATACTTCCCATATGTATATGGGATTTCTTTGTTTTTCTTGATTTTTATTGAGCTTTATATTTTTCTCTGCTCCCCTTCCTGCCTCTCCCCTCCGCCCTTCAACCCTCCCCCAAAGTCCCCATGTTCCCAATTTACTCAGGAGATCTTGTCATTTACTACTTCCCATGTAGATTAGATCTATGTAAGTGTCCTCATTGTTGTCTGGCTGGCTTTCTTTGCTTTATGTTTAAAAACCACATATGAGTGAGCACATGTTATTAATTGTCTTTCTGTGTCAGGGTTACCTCACTCAAAATAATTTTTTCTAGCTCCATTCATTTTCCTGCAAAATTCAAGCTGTCGTTATTTTTTTCTGCTGTGTAGTACTCCATTGGGTAAATTGGGCTGGAGAGATGGCTCAACCATTAAAGGCTAGGCTCACAACCAAAAATATAAGTATATGTGATTTCTAATCTGAGTTTGATCCAAGGCCCAAGACAACCACAACTATCTCATGAGATGTTGGCCAGAGTCAGCCTTGTTTGAATATATGTGATTGGCATTAAACATATTTCAGTGGCTTCATTCACAGATAATAGTCTTGGAATATAGAACAGTAAGATCCACTCAGTGCTAGATTTAACCAACCAGCTGCTTGATTCTAGAGCAAAGTTTTATGTTACTGTCCCATCCTATCTCAAGTCAATAGAATCCTACTCCATGCTCTGTTGTTCACCAATGGGACAAATGTTGGTGAAGATACTTCCTTGGTAACTAAGTTTGATGCTGAGATTGATCACACCTCAGTTTCATAGCTAGATGTCCCTGAACAGTGTCAAGAGAGAACTCAGGCTGGTGGTAATGCATGGTGAAACCTGAGTTTATCCCATAGGAACACAGGTATTTGTTTGATGCTGTGGCCGGTATAAAGTTTGTCTGTGAATATTGTCCTTGCAATAGTTGTGATACCTGAGAATGGGGGAGGGATGAAGGGGCAGTCCCTTAGTCACAAAGGTTGATGTTAAACTGGGTTGCACATGCATTTCCTAGCATCAGAAGAGAGGTTAATGTCTTATGCCTAAATACTACCCTCCGACTGGGCTGAAACAGTGATCTGTTCCACCAGAGCACAGCATTTTCCTAGATACCATCACGTTAACTACTGGATTTCACCAAAGCATATATCTTGCACTGCTCTTCAAGACAAAGCCCTGTGCTATGTGTTTGTATGTGCATGCAGACTCCTGCATGAGCACACACATGCATCTTAGTTTCCAGAGAGTAAAGTCTTCTAAACCATTTTGCATGAGGTTAAAGAATGTATTGTGTTAGTTGTTTGACTACCTGGCTAAAGCAGTTACAGAGATGGGTCAACTGGTACCAGCTTTGGGAAAGGTGTCATGAAGCTCTGGCCAGTACTATGTTCCACCTTGGGACAGGTAACACAAGCAGCCTATTCCTTCCTTCTTCAGTGCATCTTTTCTTACTATTATGCGAAATCCAGGTAATATGAATTGTCACCCTCCTATTTTAGCCCTTGTGAATATTGCTCACATTGTGCTGTTTAAACTGTAGTCATGGGGGATGACCTCTGTATGGTCTGGCTCAGTGACTATCTTATTCCACCTCTGTTTTAAAATGCCAATGTTTCCTACATTCTACCTTCAGTGATTTTTACTCTCTCCTTTCCTTCCTGGTTAACTTTCTCTGATCTGCTTCATTTAATTACACTTTAATCATTTCATCTGGGCATGGAAGGTTCTGTTATCCTAGCGCTTGGGAAATGTCAGGAGGAGACCCAGGACTTTCAAATCCAACTTTGACTGTGTAGTGAGTTTGAGTGTGAGGTCAGCGGGGCTGCAGGATACCCTGTCTCCATAAAAAAAGAATCAAGGGCTGGGTGGTGGTGGCACATGCCTTTAATCCCATTTGGGAGGCAGAGGCAGGAGAATCTCTGTGAGTTTGAGCCAGCCTGGTCTATCAGAGCTGGTTCCAGGACAGGCTCCAAAACTACACAGAAACCCTGTCTAGAAAAAACAAACAAACAAACAAACAAACAGAACAAGGAAAAAGAAAATGAAAACTTTGACAATATACAAAACCACTTTTACCTTGTGTTGATTAATTTTAAGCATTAACTTGGTTGGATTAGGAATGCACAAAATGCATAGAACTGTAAAAAATCTGTGAAAACTCTATTGTGGATGTGTCTGTGAGGTTACTTCCAGATGAAATCACATGCATCTGAGTATACTGAGTGGGGAAGGCCAGCTTTCTATGCATGCTTACACCATCCCAGTGGCTGGGTTCCTGAGACAATAAATACTGGTCAGCTTCTTTCACTCTGACATCTAGAGTTTACCATGATCTACCATGAACATTAGAATTCCAGGCCTTCTGCTTTTTAGATTTCCAGGACATAGATCAGTGACTTGCTCTCTGGGTTTTGTCCTTGAACTGGACTTTGCCCTTTTGGCTTCCATGGCCTCTGAGGTGTTCATACTGAAATTCAGCTGTGGTCCTGAAATCTCAGAGTCAGTACCACTAGCTTGAAAGTGACCCAGTATCAAACTTTTCAGCTGCTATAACTATGTGAACTGATTCTGCTAATAAATCTTCAATCATCTATTCATGTACATACCATCAATTTTATTATAGCATACTATAATTCTTTTCTTGTGTTGTGATGTCTCTATTCAACTATTATTATGGACACCACTAAATGCACATTGAACACATTAATATATATAAAATTAACACATTTTCTCTAGTTACCCTCACCTGATGTAGTTTGTATCTTTATATCTCTGAAATACTACAGTACTTCAAACCATGTTTTACTTTTCCATTGTCATGGAAGCCATTGTCATCTCTCTCATTTCCAGAACACCTGGAAATTCTTCCTCCTCTGGAAATCCATGGCTGCTGTCCCTGTCACACACCAGTGGTCTTCTAAGTCAGCGTGTCATAGACAATCATTTGCCATAGCTATCATGTAGAAAGACTGCTAAAATGAAAGCTGTTTTGGTAGAGCCTACAGTTTGCGATTTAGTAGGTCTGAAAAGGTATCTGAAATTTTGCATTTCAGACAAGTGTCCAAATGAGTCGGATTTTGTTGATTTGAGGACCACACTTTGATGATCATTCTCCTTGTTTATTCCAAGGGCCATATAATGGGTCTGCCTGATTCAGTTTGGGATTTCTTCCAAGCCATATTTCATGCTATTGTTTCAATTCTAAAGAACAAATCTGCTTAAAACCCATGATTGCTTTCTGAGACATTTTGGGCCAACCAAGTGCCTGGCATGTGCTTCATGTTTAGTGTTTGTAAAAACTCATTAGGCATTGAAGAGCAAGTAGGATTTGTATAGGAAGAGTTGTTCTCAGGTGTGGGTGAAGAGACATGGGGAGCAAAGGGGGTGGATGAACTATTAGTCAAAATGATGTTATTATAAGGAAACAAAGCTTTTCATGGAAGACTGTTGCTAAGTAACACACACATATACACACACCTATACACAGGAAATCACCTTAGTTGGAGAAAAAGCGATTTTAATCTCTACAAAAGTAGAAAGAAACTCCATATTTTAAGTAAGATATGTGTGGGGGGGAGGGTACATGTGTATGTCCAATACAAGTGTGCACACAAGTTTGCATAATGTCAGGGATTTATGTTTACTGTCTGCCTGGATTGCTCCTAATCTTTTAGGACAATGTCCCTCAACATTGAACCTGATGTTAGTTGATCTGATTGACTGACTACTAGTGAGCTTAGGACCTACCTATATATGCTCCCTTGTGCTAGTTTTACAGACAAGTGTGATAATTTCTATTTTATTATGTGGTGCTGAGGATTTTAAGCACAAATTCTCATGATTGAGTGACATGCACTTTACCAATTGGACAACCTCCTTCTTCATGCCAGTATCTTATACATTTTAAAGAGCACTGGATTTGCTTTTATATTTTTATTCATTTCACATAGTTTGAGTATTGGTTTTTGCATTTCTCTACATAGCCTTTGAGAGCTCAAGAAATATATATTTATAGATTATACCTACTTGCTTGGTTTGTGTACAGAAACTTTTCTATTAAAATTAGCTAAAGGATTTTATTTAGCTTTGCACTGTAGTCAAGAATATATTTGTTATATCCCTAGAGACTGAAAATTATGATTTCTTCATGAAAAGAACTATCATTTGCTTGACGTTTCTCCTTCAAAGATCTTTTTATGTGGAACATAGAAACTTGTCTCCTGAAGTATTATTCATCTTATTTTGGAAAATCCATTATAAACTACTTCTCTCCTGTCCAGAAAGGTGAATAAATTCGAGAAAAACATAAAAGAAAAAAAGATCTGGGTCTTGTAAAGATGATGGTTGACTGTTCCCTGTGAAGAACAGCAGCTGTCAATTAACACCCGCAGGATATTCTTGTTTTAACATATAGATCTCCTTTCTTTCTCTCTGTATTTCTTCTTGAGAGCTCACAATGAAGAGTAGGGCAGCATTTATCTTGCAACTGCTCCAACCCCCTGGAAGAGAACTGACAAATCTCAGACTTTTGTTTTGAAGAGGACAGAGCATTTTTCTTTTCTGTGTGGGGGGACAGTGTGGAATTGCTGGCTTTTAATGCTATCAGTAAAAGTAAGGAACCACAAATAAAAAGCAATAAAGAAGGATCATATATTATCACCATTTCTTAAGAAGAGAGGATATTTTAAGAAAAATATACAGATATATTACACTACCAGAATAAAGAATATTTCTTTAAATTGAATAAATTAAGCTTAATGTAAAAAGCCATTACTTTGTCCTCACTATGCAGGGGACTATTAAATGTGACTGGACCAATGCTTTTCCCAGCATCAGTTGCTATTGCCCTAGATAAGGTAGAAGCCTCCAGGAAAGAAACTTAAAAAAGAAAATCACCTTCACTTTCTTTATTCGTGATTTTAATTTGCCATTTGAAAGCTTTGATTTTCATGTATGTCAAAGCAACCTATTTTGGTTCAATTAAGTGTTTCCTTTACTGTTTCTCTCTGTTCTGCTCCAGGGGGAACTGTCGTAACAGCTAAGGATTCATGACACCAGATCAGATGGTCCTTTCTTTTTGTTCTTCATTAACCCAGTGGAAGGTTTAAAAGCCTTTGATGATTCAGCTCTATAATATTTAAAGTTCTATTTCAAACCCTTCATTCTTAGGGTTTTAGGAAGTAGCTAGCTGTGTGGGCTGGACAGAGAGGAGTCTATTAAAATCCACAATCCTCTTAGTGACCCAGCCGCTCAGTTTCTCAACAAATCTGTTCAAGTTCTTCCCACTGCTGAAAACAAAGAGAAAGCGAATGGCCAGCAAAAACTCTACCAAGAAAAACTCAAGAAGAGACTCCCCAGTACCCCTCCCCAAATAAGACTTTGAAAGAAGGGATGCTTTAAGGGCTTCAGTACCAGAATCTCAAATCCAGTGGCTGAATGGGGTCTAGTCAGTTCAATCAAAAATTCTCCTCCACAATACCTGAAGGGATGCTTTCATTTAGGATTCTATTTATGAATACAAAAATCAACCAACAGTGCATTCTATACTGTGAGTTCTTTATGGTTTACAAACATACAGGAAACTTTGAAGGCTATATAGGTTTGGGAATTATTTTTTTCCCTCTTCAGTCATTGCTTTTTGAAGGCTTTGACCAGGACCACTCAAGGGCATGCTTGTGTTCCAGTGAATTGCTGCTTGTAACACTGATCTCATACATCCATGTTGTCCAGGACTACTTCATTCAGTTTCATTTTTTGATGTACTTACTTAAATATTAATTATTAGGAATGACTATTATGTATGTTCATGCATCTGTGTGAGTGTATGCTATGTATATGCAGGTACCCAAGGAGGCCAGGACATGGTGTTGAGTCCTCTAGAGCTAGAGTTACAGGGAGTTGGGAGCTTTTTCATGTAGCTACCAGGAGCTCTGAAAAAAAGCAGTAAACATTCTTATATCTGAACTGCCTTGCCAGCCCAGGCACTGGCATTTTAATGGCTGATTTCTATTGAAGACATGGCTTCCATTAAGTATTTTTACTTACTGTTAGTTATGTATTTTTTTAAAATTTTTATTTAACTTTATTTTATGTGTTTTTGATATAAAGGTATCAGATTCCCTAGAACTGGAGTTACAGACAGTTGTTAGCTTCCATGTGGGTACTGGGAATTGAACCCAAGTTCTCTGGAAGAACAGTCAGTGTTCTTAACCACTGAGCCATCTCTCCAGCCCCTAGTGATGTGTTTAATCTACATTTGTCTGCATCTCCAACCTGAGAAATTGAAATGTTTCTTCTTGTGAGATCAATGTACAGAATTCTATACACTAATGTGGTAATTTCTGTGGAAGAATATTGTCTTCCTATAGTTAAGAAGAGTGACTACATTTGAAGGAAAACTGTCAATACGTTTACCAATATTGTAGGACCATGATTACATCAATGTAGAACCATTACATATTTCTCCTTTAATCTTTCTTCAAACCTCCCAGGTACCATCATCATCATCATCACCATCAACAACAGCAGCAGCAATGATAATATACAGCATATTTCTATGGAACCCTGTAGTGAAAAGGGGGGAGTGGGCCCTGCTTTTCGTCCCGCCCAGCTCCCACACGGCTAGCTT
>LOEQ01007654.1:22973-43746 GCA_001685075.1 Bramus lutescens | reverse complement strand
ACCACATGGTGGCTCACAACCATCTGTAGTAAGATCTGGCACCCTCTCCTGACCTGCAGGCATTCTTGCAGACAGAACATTGTACACATAATAAATAAAAAAGAACCACGTTGGAGGGACTGGAGAGATAGTTCAGTGCTTTAGAGAATGAGTTGCTCCTGGAGTGGACACAGGTTCAATTCCCAGCACACATATGGAGATTGATCCCCTCCTTGCCAGCAGGGGCACGAGGCACATATGTGCTACTTTTACATACTTGTAGGCAAAATGCTCATATCTATAAAATAAGATAAATAAATCTAAGGTATAAAAACCTCAGGATCTTGTTGGAGCTGAGGAGTGCTTTCCTGTGAGTCAGAGTAAAGTGTGGGGTCGTGTTATCTTTGATGGGAAAGAGGTAGGTTCAAAGCTCATTGCAGACAATGAACAACATACATTAAGAAGCTAGAGGGAAGTATTACATTTACTGCACACATCTCCCTGCTTCTTTGATGCTGAATCCAAAGATGGAGCAGGGTTAGACTTAGGAGGTTCAGTTAATACATGGCTAATGAATCTAGGCTTATCTTTTAGGAAGAAAGGACTGAGAAGCTCCAGGTTTAAATAATTAGATCAGGTTGTTTTCCCGTGCTGTGACTCATAAGTTGCTCAATATCTTTTCAGGATCTTTCTACAGCTTTCTTAATTATGTAAAAAACATTAAAATATAAATTGTGAACTCCAATCTGCATTTTTTGAGTAAAGACCTAAAATGATAACGGTTTATTTATTTCTTCAATACACACAAAAATGTAGGTATCATATCTATCATGCATGGAGGCCAGATGCCCGCTCTCGTTTTGTTTTTTATTATTGCTGCAAATGCTTAGATTGAAATTAGTCCAGAAAGTTCTCCAAACAGAGTCTGGGGCTATGTACTTTTATGTCTTAGCAAAATAATATTAAAAGGAATTCACAAACTCTGTACATTCACTGATAATCCATGTGACTGCATTAAAAATTACCGAAAGAGGCCAAAGTCTAATCTTAAGAAATATATTTTTATATTTAAAAGGGAAGAATTTTTTTTTACTAAGAACATTCACTTTTTGTCCCTGCCCATTGCATTTAGAGTTGGACAGGTTGACAGTGTTCCTTACTGTGTGTGCAGATGAGGCTGAAATTCCCAGTGGCCAATCAGCAGTTTCTGTCCTCTCATTTCCAATGCAGTGTCCTTTGAGCAAGGATTCTAAGTGCAGGCTGCCAGGCAGGCTCCATAGGTGGTCCTGGCCTCAAAGTCAGAGCCATGTCATACTGAATTGCTTCACCTCTGATCACAGAACTCCTCCTGTCCTACAGGCTGCTGTGCCCTGCAAGGTTATGGTCCTTTAAATTGGGTCATTGGAAACATTTTTCTTGCCTGCTGTAACACAAGCCAAATCTCCTTCAGTGTCTTCTAGCTCTGCTTATGATCACCTGGAATATTCCATTCTTCTTTTAAATGGGCAACCAGATGGAGCTGTGCCATCTGAAGATGCTGGACTTCAACAGGGAGCCAGCTGTGAGAGCACTTTCCGTCATTGAGGCAACACTCCTTGGGGGCTATAAATCACTGCAACTTTATGGCTTGCTGGACTCAGCAAATGGCCCATTTCCCCATGCACTTTCCTAGGAAGGCGGTTTGAGGCACTCTGCCTGTGGACATGGTGCACACATCTGTGAACTCACAAAATAGGCAAGGATATCTTTCATAGGCAATAATGAGCTTCACTCTAATATAGGATTTTTTCCCCCTTTACTTTTCTCTTACCATAATACAACTTCTTGGGACAAGAGATTCAACTGGAAAATTTTCCTTAAGTTCAGGACATGAACATAAATTTCTTATAAAGCATCTTGACTTGTAAAGATGTTGATTATGTATTGACTTTACATCTTCTGATTCATTTGTCTTTTAAAATAATAAGATCTTTTTCTCTTAATGACCCCCATATTCTGGCTTTTGCTTTTCTCCTTATTTTAAGTTAGTGATAAATTAGTATCCTTAATCACTTGCTTGTATACAGCTCTGAATTCAGTCTCTCCAATAAAAGTCAAATACTATGTAGATTTCTTCTTAAGAAGAGATCTAAAATTTATCAGAGAGAAAATTTGGTTTGGATTTTTTGGTACAGTTCTTATAAGGATAGCGTTCTAGGAACAGTTTCTATTGCTGCGATAAAACACCATGAACAAAAGCAACCTGGAAAGGAATGGGTTTCTTTCAGTTTCCATGTGCCAACCACAGTCCATTACAAACGCAAGGCACTGAAGCAGAGGCCATGGGGTATCATTGCTTACTGTCTTACTCCTCATGGCTTGCTTGCTCAGCCTATTGTGTTATGGCACCTAGGACCAGCAGTTCTGGAATGACACCACCCGCAGTGGGATATGCTCTCTTGTATCAATCATCAGTCAAGGAAATGGCACCGTGGACTTGTCTACAGGCCGGTCTGGTAGGGAAATTTTCTCACTTGGTATCTCCTAAAATGACTCTAATTTCTATAAGGATGACATAAATTTAGCCAGCATAGACAGAAAAATAACTCTTTATCAAAATTGTTTCATTGATAATTTTATTTATTTATTTTTTATCCTGATTGCAGTTTTCCCTCCCTCCTCTCCTCCTAGTCCCTCCTCCATCCCCTTGTGTTCCCACCCCATGAAGATCAAAAGAACATGGCATATCAAGTTGCAGAAAGACTAAGCACCTCCCCATCTATTAAGATTGGGCAAGGCAACACACTATGGCACTATGAGGATTATGATCCCAAAGGCCAGTAAAATATTTGCAAATAGGCCTTTGTCCCCATTTTTAGGAGTCCCGCAGAGGACCAGTCTACACAACTGCAACACATATGCAGAGTGCCTAGGTAAATCCCATGCAGATTCTTTATTGTCGGGTCAATCTCTGTGAGCCCCTATGAACCCAGGTTAGTTGATTTTTGTGAGTTTTCTTGTGGTGTCCTTGACCCCTCTGACTTCTATGATCCTTTCTCCCCCTCTTTTTGCAGGATTCTCCAGACTCTGCCTTAATGTTTGGCTGTGGGTCTGCATCTGTTTCCATCAGTTGCTGCATGAAGCCTCTCTGATGACAACCGAGTTTGCCTCCATTAACAGGAGATGGCCACTTCAGACACCTCCACTATTGCTAAGGGTCTTAGCTGGGGTCCTCCTTGTAGATTCCCGGGAGGTTTTCTTGCACCATGTTTTTAACTGACCCCAAAATGAAAGAGACTACTGGAAAGGGAGGGTCATTCTTTGTTTTTAAGAAAAGTAATTGGGGCTGGAGAGATGGCTCATGGTATAAAGATCACTGCTCTTCCAGAGGACCTGAGTTTGATTCTCAGTATTAAGTCAGGTAGCCAACGACTGCATGAAACTCTAGTTCCAGGGGAAATCTAACATGTCTGGACTCAACAGGTACTTAGGTACACACACCCTTCCCCAACTAGACACACTTATTAAAACATTAAAAATAATATAATTAAAGTAAAAAGGAATGATATTTGCTTGTTTTATGGGATAGAATTTTAAGTCTGTGAATGTATTGTGGTGATGATGATGATGGTGTGTGTGTGTGTGTGTGTGTGTGTGCAGGCTTGAGTGTGCTAAGGCACCTGTGTAGAGGTCAGAGGACAACTTTTGGAGTTGGTTCTCTTCTTCTAACATGGATGGGTCACTGGGATAGAACCTAGATATTTAGGCTTGTGCAGCAAATGTCCTTACCCTGTGAGTCATCTCTCCGGCCCCCATTTTATGGTTTTCTTGAAGTGACAGATCACATAAAGCAATATCATTTAGTGAAGTATGGTTTAAATGAGGTTTTAAATAAATAAACTAAAGTAAGACTTAGTTTGTATTTGCTGGAAATCCACCCATTTCCTTGATTCCATTGCTTCAGGACTGAAACCTCAAGGAGGGACTGCCTTTAACTCTTCAGGATGGCTGAACAAATTCTTTGGATCAGTGACTTGAGGCACCAACTATTTGATCCTCTTTTCCATAAATAGATATAGATGCTTTAAAGGAAGAAACCAATTCTCCTATTTTTAGATAGTATAGATGTCACATTCCCTCTAAAAATGTTGCAGATTTTAGAAAGAATCCTTGAGAAAGTTAAGGAATAAACCAGCTTTAATGTAACAGGAATGTACAGAGCAAGTTTGGGAAAAAAAGAAGCCTCAGGCCTAGTGTGGTGGTGCAAGCCCATCTGTAGTGCCAGCTTCTCAGGATGCTGAGGCAGGAAGAGAGCTGGCCTGGTCTATATAGTGTATTGAAGGCCAGCTTGAACAACTTAGTGAGTCCTTGACACAGAATAACTAACTAACTAACTAACTAACTAACTAACTAACTAACTAACTAACTAACTAACTAACTAACTAACTACAACAACCCAGCATGTGCTAGGGATATAACTCGGTGGTAGAGCACTTGTCTAATATGTGGGAGGCCCTAGCTTAAATCCCTAATTGAAAAGTCACACAGAGAGAGAGAGACAGAGAGAGAGAGAGAGAGAGAGAGAGAGAGAGAGAGAGAGAGAGAGAGAAATTAAGGGAAAGAGTTTCTCTTGTGGTTTATTGTAGTCCAAATTTACCAGCATCCCAATGTTTGCTGCATCAAAGGTATTTATTCAAAAGCAGGAAGGAATACAAAAATAATACTTCAGATTTTCAAACATCACAGATTACTGAAATTCAATACACTCACAGAAAATCTATATATATAAAGCAGATTTATTTTCATTGTGAGCATGAAAAAGAAAAAAAGACTTTCTATAATCTTAAAACAGCTGAAATGATTTTGTTCTATAAAAAGCGTGGTCTCAAGTTTCATTGCCTTGTGCCAGTTTTCAGCTTCGAGTGATTCTCTTTTATGGTTAAGTCATAAACCTCTTAAAATCACACCAGTGGTTTCCAGAGGAAGGTCGACACCACTATCATTCCAGTGTGGCGAGGGTTGTGACCATAGGCATGGGTTAACATCTCATTCATGTCGAGCTTTGGTTGCTGACATGGTAGCTCAATTCTGAAAATGTTTACCTCAAAGTCATCAAATTTGCACATGGTTTTGTTGTACTTAAATTTCTTGTCCCCTTCCGAAAAATAGTCTCTGTAGTCTTACAGCAAATACTTTCATCCCTCAGGTTGAGATCAAAACCATCCACCAACTGCTAACAACCCTATTTTCCCAGGCCCCTGTGACAAACTCTTCAGACCTGAGTGTGTGAGATGCATCTAAGGATGGATTTTGTGGGAATTTGTGTTTGGCTGATAGATTAAAGTGGGAGAGGGGTGCTCCTCATTTGAAACTGAGAGATGACTGAGAGCTTCATCTGCTACAGCAGGGAAACCCAAGACTTCTGGCTCGAACCGCCTCTTTGGCAACCTTGTCCATATTTTGATGAACAAGGAAATGATGAAGCAACTGTTTAAGAGGATCAATGAACCATAAGTGGCTGAAAAAAACTGACTCATGAAGGCAGCAAAGCTTTCCACAAGCATCTTAGGGATCTCAGAGATGGAGGCTGTTTTGTATCCACCAGTAGAGCATATTTAGAAGAGAAACTGCTGAGAAATTGCCCGTGCCCCAGAGTACTTGGGACACTGTGAACCCTTGAAAAACATAAATCAATTATAATGACATGTGGGGTGGGGAAAGGGAGAAAAGGAAGACAGACATTTTCTTTGCAGTTAGATACCTAGGAAATTTTATCCTAAAATGGCTGAGGGCACAGCTCTAATGAAATAAGTGAAGCTGGGACAGATCCATCAAGTCAATAACTACATTAGCAATTACATCCTTTTAGTGAAAAAGCAATCTGGGCCATGTCTCCACAGCTATTGAGGGGATGTCTCCTCCGCTGTGCTGTTGCGGGGAGAGTCCAATGCCTTTGGCTGCCTCAGCTCTCTAGGGCTTTCAGTTTAAGATCGTGATGGATTAAGTTGGCAGATAACAAGGCCAATCACCAGTGTGTATTGGGGTTGGGTCTGGAAACTTAGGGAAAATTTCAAGACATCTTATATTTTATCAAAGCATGAAACTGGCTTTGATGACCTTGGAGAAGCGTCTTTTTCCTTTTGGAAGGTATAGCGTATCACCTTGTATTTTGTTGAGAAATGTCAATAGAAGTGAAAACAAGGACATGTTTCTGGAGTTGGAGATGCCAGTACACTAAATTTTCAAGATGTTCTTCCCAGAAGTAAGAATCTACTCATGTTGAGAGGGATTTTAAAGAAAAGTTTTGTTCAAAGTTATGCTATTAGTTAATAGAACTTCTAAAGCAAGACCCCCAAGACTTTTAAGAAACAGTTTTTGCTCTTTCGGATTTTATTCTTCTGCCCTTGGGTTTGGACAGTAGCGAGCAGCTGAATATCTTCTAATTCCATTTTGCTTACTTACTGTGGATGACGTTTCCTTCACCCATTTCGCCTCTACCCTCTTGTCCTTTCTTTTTCCTCTCTCTGTCTATTCCCCCTACGTTCTTTCTTTCTCTTAAAACAACTATGCAATTTTCAAGTATCTTTTGCATTTTTCCAAGAGATACAACAAAATGGAATATGCAAGATGGTAATGCTTACCAAAAAGTTTAGTAATGGTCTTAAGGCTACATTGTAGTTGATGTATTTCATTGAATTCTTTAGGTCTCTTATGGTAAACAATTCTTGCCTTCAATCCACTGCATTTTTCCTTATTCCTTTTTATTTGTGTGTGTGTGTGTGTGTGTGTGTGTGTATGTTATAGACTTGCAATGTACTATGTAATGTATAATACAGGGAAGAATGTTGAATGATCACATGATATTGCAAAATGAGCTTTATAGCAAGATGTACCTTTGAATATTACTCCTGACCCTTTCTGACTATGTAACATTGAATGATATACTAAATTTTGAAATACCCTAAATTTTCAGTCAGGGTCTCCCTATGTGGCTCTCGCTGTCCTCAAACTCATTAACTAAGTCTCATAAGTGAACAAGACGTAATAGTGGTGATTGTCTACAGACTGGGAAAAGCAAGGTGGAAGAGAAGGAAAGAGGAGAGGCTGCAATGCAGCTCAGTTATAGAGTATTTGCTTAGCTTCAGCAAGAAGACCAGCCCTATTAAAACAGAAACAACAATAACAACAACAGAATTTAATAACAATAACAACAACAAAAATACAGAGCGTGCATAATTCTGTTTCTTTTTAAAATCATGGTAGATAATTAAAATGAATCAGTATTTCAAAAGAATTAGAAATGAAGCATACAAGATTTTCAGTACAAAATAATTACTTCTTGATTGGGTAGCTATGCTTGTTATTCTTATGCGATTATCACACATTGCATTTCTGCATCAATCAAATTATAGAATTACCCAGTAAAAATGTACAAATATTATATTCCAGTAGAAAAAGCTAAAACCCAAAAAAGCCAGGGCCAATGCCATGAGTATGTTTGCCATGGTGCAAGTTTTTAGTGGTTTTGTGTGTGTGTGTACGTGTGTTTTACAATCCATCAGAATTAAGCCCATTTTTTTAGTCAAGGTTGTTTGTTTGAAGCGTCTGTAATTTTTAAACCTCAGATGAGTTAAAGTCAATGTGAGCAGTGGAGTTGCAAAAAAATTATTTGGCTGGTTGGTGCTGTGAAAAACTAAATATGTCTTGACTAAAAGTAGTAGCATCTAGTCCTTTGTACATCCAGTCCTTTTAAATGCTTGAATTTCCAACCATTCAGTGTACAAGTTTCCCCACCCCATTTCCTGATAATCTGCATGGGTCTCTCTGAGGTTTTTACACACTTATCCTTTTTCTGAACTGAAAGTTGTTCTAGTAGGAATAATGATATGGAGACTTCTTAGTAATTGTAAAAGCTCAACTTATAGCTGAGGCTTGCTCCTAACTAGCTCTTATAACTTAAATTAATCCTTTTATATTAATCTGTGTTCTATCACGTTGCATTGCGTCTCTTTCATCTTATACCTCCTGTTTCCTCTGTGGCAATGTTTTCTGGATTATATCATTTATAATTTACTACACATAGATTGCTCCTCTTCTTTTATTCTCTCCCTAGAATATCACCTACATCTCCTTCCTAGTTATTGGCCATTCAGCTTTTTAATATACCAATCACAGAAATATACCTTCCACAGTGAACAAATATACCACAGCAAAGCTGTTTTCGCTTGGAGGTCCTAGAAGCATTCTAGAATTCCTTATGACCTTCCTTTTATAAAAACCAGATCCTGGATGTCACAGAAATACTGAAAGCATTAAGAACACTGCACAATACAAAGGATTGATTTTTGTCATTGTTTTATTTTTAAGGAAATGATTGTATCATTTGGGAAAATATAACTTTCGTGAAATAAACTTGAACAGAAAGGCTGTTCAATCTTTGTTCTAGGACTTCCTCCCTTCCTTCCTCCCTCTCTCCCTCCCTTTTTTGGTCCTTCCCTCCCTATTGTTTGTGAAGTCAAACAGTTCTGCTTACTCAGTTTGTAATACCCAGGGAGTTGGTTATGAGGTGCAGATTTGGGCACATAGGCAGTGGTAATGCATCAGTCAAGATACTTCCTAACAGGAGGTGTTGACAGTGCTTTCTGGATTATTCCATTTATAATTTACTACGCAGAGCAGCACACTCACAGATAGGAGCAACTTGTAGTTAAAATTAATTAAAATTGATATGATTTAATTTTACATTTCTGGCTTTTACCGATTCCTAGTGCTTCCTTCAATGGTTTTATTCCACAGTCAAATGGCAAGAAATGCAAATTGCTTCCAATATAAATAACACACCCCAAAGATCCAAAGATGGTTCCTAACAGGATGTTGTAACACTGGGTAAAACTGCATAGGAAAAGAAAAGTAATTTAAAAAATATGCAGCAGAGAAAAAAGTAAGCGGGCCCCAAACCTCAGTTAACAGAGTTAATACCATGCTGGCTAATGCACAAACAACTTCAATTCCCTTTAATTAGTTCAGAGTTAGGTGACAACACATTTAATCAGTGAGCTAACAAGTGCAGCAGCTGATTGCTCTCACCACCCTGTGTGCATGTGTTAACTGAAAAAGTAAATAAAATTACTTCCACTGCAATAATAAAGTGACATCCTAATTCTATTACATCAGCCACCTTTTGGAAGTACCATACAGCAGTGAAAATTAATCATTTCCTGGTTGGTTTTTTATTCCCTTCAACTTGTCACTGTTGCTTAACCCTTTGAATGATTCTATCAAAATCTGTCCGTCAAAAAGATAGACTGGACCTTCCCCACACTCTATGTCTTTTTTCAAGGTACTGGAGTAAGTCTGAGCTCCCTGCCTGCACTCACATTGGCAGCTATATTCCTAGGTGTCAAAATATGGCCCTTGGCAGACAGAGCTATCTATTCAATATTCAGTGTTGTTCCAATTAGCTAAACACACCTAGAAGCCAGCAGTGTTCTTGTTACTTTTTTTTTCTGTTAAGTGCCTTCATCAGTTGAACAGAGAATAAATAACATTTTCTTATCCTTTCCATGACCTAAATGGCAACATTAATTAATTTACTCTATTAATTAGTGTGGATTTTGCTGTGATTTCCTGAGCGTTACAAAGAACTCTCAAAAGCAATGTTCGTTCCTTAGAAAATGTTTCTTCATATGTTTCTGGTTCTTAGGATGCTTCCATTACTCTGCTTATCAAGTAGTTGTGATTTGAATCACCTGCTCCCCCCCTTTTTTGGTCATCACATACATAATGCAAGAGAATATTAATGTTGTGAAATTCTCTTTCTGTGATTGGATGACATTGACTATCTACTTGGTAAGATGTAGAATCACTTCAGACACAAGGTTCTGGGCATGCCTATGAAGAATCATCTAGAGTCTTTTAGTTGAGGTGGGAAGACCCACCCTTAACTTCCATACTTTGTCGACTGGAGTCTTGGATAGATGATAAAAGAGAAAATGAACAGAGCACTAGCATTTGTATTTCTCTGCTTCTTGAGTGAGGATTCCATGTCAGCAGATGATGAGAAGAATCATATTCTATTGTCATGCCTGCCCAGCCAGCATGGACTGTACCCTGGAACTATGAGACAAAATCCTCTCTCCCTGGATTTATTTGGGCATTTTGCCACAGCAACACCATGACCAGTACATATACCTCTAGGGCTCACCTAAAACACCGAGGCAAAAAAGTATCAGCAAAAAAAAAATCATATTGGAAACCTTTTTGTTTCCTACTTCCTTTAATTTGGAGTAGCAGAAGGGGTTTTAATTAGAATTAACCAATACCTACAAAAGTCATGCTTTGGGGTAATTACCATGATCTGCAGTACTATAACCTCCCAGAAGGCTTCATACAGGGACTCAAAGGCATTTTTGTTCATTTCAATCATAAAAGTGATTGATTCCACCATTCTCTTCATGACTAACTTTAGTTTACATGTAGATACCAGGAATCTTGACTGCAATGCCTGTTAAATTCTCACAAGATGAAGAAATGGAGACAGAGAAATGTTTGCTGCTGTGTGATCTGAACCTAGGTCAGCAGTTTGAATCAATGACCTTCAACATGGTCTTTATTGGGTTGCTGTACCCTTCCTGTCCTGTAGAGATTAGGGCTACCCTGGATTGTTCAGTGACTCCACGTGTTAAAGGAGAGCCCAAGAATTCTCTCCTTCATCTTTCCACTTAGGCTAATAGTTTTTCTCAGAACACAGATATGTGCAATGCCCTCTTACACAGACCAACTGCCTCTCACCATCTGAGACTGACTTAGGAGGAAATAATTGCTTTTCGTGTTCTTTTTCTTCTTCTTTGTGTTCATTAAAAAGTCATAAAAACTTGATGCTACAGAACCAGGAAGGCAAGGACCCAACTTCAGTTCTTAATGATGATGTGACTCTTCAGTTGATTTTCAGCCCACGTTTTTATGTCTTTAAAATGGGCGCACACATGTCTACTGATTTCAAAGAAACCGTAGTGACTTTTCTATCATGCAAACACAAAGTCTTGAATTAACACTCAAAGCAAAAGACAGTAGATAACCCCAGATATGAGCACAGCTGACAAAATATTCTGTAATTGACATTTGCTCTTCATGTGTGTGATCCCCGTGACTGAAAACGACCAGTATTCAGAAGAAACATACTGAAATGAAAAGGAGTTGATATTGCCTGCATGGTTAGTAGTAGAAATTACATCTGAGTACCCCGGCCTTTTAAAGTCCATATTGTTTCTAGAGGGTGACTCAAATGGTCTCCATTTCTTTTAACTGGGTTTCTGTTTTTGTTGAATTTATCCAGTTATGAATTCTCTTATTGCCATAAATGTGTTTTGCAGTGACTTCCTACAACCAAACAACAGTCTGAGTCCCTTGTGTTCCATGGTCTGAGATTCCCGCTCTATGATCATCATTTACATTGGCTTACAGTGTAACCCAGAGGCAAACATATTAAGGTTGAATTTTACTTCATTCTTAGTTTCTGGGTTGTTCTCAGAGGCTGACTCTGGAGGGTAGCCGTCTTCATGCTTTGCTGAGCATGTCTCTCTCTCTCTCCCGGGAAACCCACCCACTTGCCAATCCTCTCAAAAACAGACAATTCTGTAATTAACTATGCAGAGAATTTTATATCTGTTATTTTAACCTTGTGTGTGCATTTGTGTGTATATGTGTTTTTATGTTCCTCTTATGACTAAATGACTTATCAACAATGTTTGATAAATTCTAGAGAGAGTTTAAGCTCATCTGTCCTGAGACGGAAGATATTGGAGTAAAATTTATTTTCATCTTTACTTATCTGTTTCACATCCATTGAGATGGCCAACAACAAATAAGGATAACACTTATAGACAAAAAATGGTCGAAATATTTCTGTCCATAAATTGCTTTTGATCACATTACTCTTGAATATTAGTAACTGTTGTAATTTTGGAGATAGCTATAGAATGAAAATCCAGATGACACTTTTTTTTTTCATAAGATGAAATGATCATAGCATGGTATCTAAGTCACTGACTTCACCGTGGGAGAGTCAAGTGCTGCATTAGGTTTACTACTCCAGAGGACCAGGAAGGGATGCTGCAGTAGATGATAGGACACAGTTTGTGAAGAATAGGTCCCAAGGGCTCAGTATAACCAGAAAAAGAGGCAAGTGGCATAGCTCAGGGATGGTGTACTTATCTTTCATGCCGGAGAACCTGGATTCAGTTCCTAGTACCTCAAAAATAAGAATTAGATTCCGGATGAAGGCTCCTATGCTTGGTTTTCTTCTTGGGTTCCCAAGTCCCATTATATTGCAACGTTGTACTCTTCACCCCCACCCCCCCGAAATATTCACGTAGAAGACATGAAGAAAAATTTCACAGGTGACTACTCATGACAGGAGTTTGGACAAGAGTTGATGACTATGAATGTTTGATCTTCAAATGGAAACGGAAGCCTGGAGATTCTCCCAGGTAACATGTGGAGGGGTTAAGTTGATAAGGTTTTGAGGAACTCAAATGAGTGGTTCTTATATGTTTGCATCAAGTTTGAAAAGTTCTGTGTTTTAGTGGCTTCAGTGATTGAAACAAGCTATATCAAAGCATCAAAATGGACTGTTAAAATTAAAATGGATCATCATCTGTGATGTTGGGAAAGCATGATTAATTTAGAAACCTGACATATGTCCCAGGTGCCTACCTAAAATAATCTGTAAAGTAATGCACAGTTCTCAGAATATGGCTAAAGTGGGCTAAAATGTTTCTTTCCTTTCTAATAATTCCAGTTAAAAAGTTATCTAGTTTTATATAGAAATCAATTTTGGCTCCCAGATTCTGTGGACCAGATTATTTTTATCATCTGTAGGAAAGCTAAGAAAGAATAACTCTATTATAAAAATGATTTTGATAACTTTAAAATTTCCAATTGCTTTTTTGCCTCTTGAATTGCCCATTACTTAATAAGCATTAAAAACCCAGAACCAGAGACTATTTTAAATAAATAAACAATAAATACCAAAGTGTATTAAAGATTGTAATTCAACCATTCTACATAAGTAGATTAATATAAAAAAAGAAGTCCTGCTTCCATAAACTGATTAAACAGAAAACATAAGGTTAAGGTTTTCCCCTGGACTGTGAAACACTTTTCCCTCAGGAAAGAGGTGTGGCTACATACAATGTAGGCATTAGTGGCATTTCTGCATTCTGTATTCATTTTGCTATTCCGTGATCAGAGTCTAGACATAGGGTAGGACCAGCACAAATGGACAAGGGCATGGAGACATGGAGACGTGCTTCCACAGCAACCTGCTTATATTTTCATTGTTTTAGTATCAAGTAGGGCTTTGCCTCGCTTTCAAAACAGACCTGTTTTTCATCCCAAAGAAAGCTACGATTGTGTCCAGTTTTTTTTTTTAATATACCATAGGAAGCGTGGAAGCTTTGCTTCTGATTAAAGTCAGTGACATGAATGGCATGAGGAAGAAATGCAGTTGTCCCCCAGGGAACAGACTTGTCACCAAGGGAACAGTTTTGAGTTTTGTAGGAACAAAGGCCTGCAGGTGTATTTATAAGACAGAGAGGCTGGCTGTGGCAGGATTCTAAAGAGGTGAGGTTCCAGATTGAGCCAATTCTATGGCTGGAGAGTTGGTTGCCCTTTAAAAATGTAATTAAACATCATTCACTATTTGAATTCAAGCCAAAGTGGAGTGTGTTTAATTTCCCTTGGAAACTTCACTGTTTCCTACTCTCTGGTGTGAATACTGGCGCACACACACACACACACACACACACACACACACACAGAGCTGTTTCTGTTATCCAAAACTGCTAGCATGAAAGACTGCCAAGAAAGGAATCTTGTCTTAAAAACAGAGAAAGAGAGATCTTCTGTGTTTCCATTAAAGGCCAACAAACAATCTAGTAAACAAACTCAAAAAGCTCTAGATTGAAATTCTTCCTTGCTTGTGGCTCATCCTACACTCACTGACACACACTGACTGTCCTCCTTTTCTACATGCTTCAGAAAGACAAACAGTCCTTGGAAAGGACAAATCAGAGAGAACCTGCTTCACTGGGCTAAACCAGAAATCATGGACAGCTTATGTGATGGAGTTAGCAGAACACATATGTGTCATTCTCTCCAAACCTATGCAGTTCCATCCACCTCTTACGTGGGCAGCATAGGGAGCTTTTCAAGACTTGTGGAAGATTTACCTTGGATTTCAGTCTTACTAAATGTCATCATTAGTGGCTCAATGTCCTTTGTCTGTCTCCTTGTTTAGACAGTGTCTCATGTAGCCCAGAATAGCCTCAAACTCCCCATGCAGTTGATGATGACTTTGAACTTCTGAGTTTTCTACCTTTCCTTCCTCAGTGCTGGGATTACAGGTACGATCTGCCATGTCATGTTTCTGTGGTGCTGGGAAATGAATCCAGGACTTTATGTATGCTTGGCAAGTACTCTGTCAACCAAACTGCATCACCAGCTGCTTAGTGCCATTATTTGTAAAATGGGGCAGTGATTATGACTCTAATACATTGTGACATTGCCATAAAGATCAGGCATGTGAAATGTTTGTCACAAAGCCTGGAATACAATAAGTGATTTAAAAAGTCATTGATTAGCAAAGAGGTATAGTTATATGGAAATATTTTTGCATGGATAAGGAGAACTAGTAGAATTTGCAAATGAATTATTTCTATGGAACATTGATATTTGTGCTGAATATTAAAGCAGTCTTGTGGATATAATGGCAAGGAAACAGTATTTACTGCCTTCATCTTGCTTAGTATTGGGTGGTGAAGAAAGCACAGGTTAATAATTACAGAAAAAGCTACAAGCTAGAAGTATATAAGTACCCCAAAGTCAATATAATGATGTCGTGAAAGAATATAACCGGGATCCGAAACCAGACACAGGTCAGGATGTTTGCCCTGAGAAGGACACACAAAAGCCAGAACTGGAAGGATCCAAAGAAGTCAGTTTGACACATGGGCTGGGCCTGGAGGGGCAGAGAGTGAAGATACCGGAGCTGAGGAAAAGAGGGTTGCAGAGTTCTGGGAAGGCTGAATGAATTCCAGTTCTGTTTGGAGAAGCTATTGATGAAGCACAGTGGCTGAAATCAAGGAAGGGCGGGGTAGCACTCAAGAAGCTGACTCACCAATAGCTTGGCTTGAGCCCTTGTGTAGACACAGGTGCCAACTTCTGATGATCCAATCCAGTTAATAGCACTGTGTTAGAGGAGATTTGTAGAACTCCATTAGGGACTGCTGTTTGATTATATAAATAGGATAATGTCATTTAGTGTCAGCATTGTAAGTTTAAATTTAAGAATGCACAGTCAAAAATTCCATAATGACATTTTGCCTCAACTTGCCAAAGAAAAAGATCTGAAGTACAAAAGCTCTTTATTGTTATGCATCCCTGCTGCAATTTCTGTGTTTTTGATTATTTTATGCATATGAATATTTTCTGTCATTTAAGGATTTTTCTGTTTTCCTCTGTCCTGTCTTTATCTTCTTTCCCCCAACCTCTTACAATGTATTAGTACCACGCTTTCACAATAACAGCCAATGCCATGCTTTCATAATAACAGCCATTGCCAAGGCCAATCAGTGACTTGGAGAATCCTGAAACATTAGGCTGTCAACAGCACCCGGTCCTGACACATAAAGTTAGCAGGAGAAGACGTGCCCACAGATTGACTTTGTCAGGCTAGGACAGTTGGAGAATGATTATTTCTGCAGAAGGTGGGGAATGCTGGGACTTTGCGCTCAGCTCTAATCTCATACTTAGAGGCAAATGTGCAGACAGATGATGATTAGCTCTCTTGCTTCAGTTCAGTGTTCTTGGTGATGATCATTCTCAGGAATTTTTAACTTTAAACGGTAATTTTAGAACCGTATACTCTTGCAGTTAATTTTAGTGTCTCCTCTGCTTCATGATGCCACTATTAAAGTTTTTGAAACAAATTTTATTTTAAAATACAATGAAAACAGACTCCTAATTTGACCCCATAAATAAAACTTTGACTTTCTGAGTTTTCACATAAATTATGGTTTATAGACATGTCTTCTGATACAATTATGCTAAAAATAGTTAGTAATATTAATAAATAAGACTGAACATTTTACTGTTTAAAATAAATATACAGTAATTTCAGATCTGTGGAACATAATAAGTAGGATATATAGTTAGGAATAACAACAGGGCAACACTTTCATGTCCACATGTTTCCAAGATCAAGGCAATTCTGATAATGTTAAAGCAAGAACTTTCCTCAGGTCATAGGCTTCTTATATTGTTTCATGGATTCAGTACTTTATTTCAGTTTTATATTTTAGTTTCTTGGCATTATACCCATGTGTGTATGCATATGAAAGTCAGATAGCAGAAAACCAAAGACAGAAACAGACAGAAAGAGAAACAAGGGAGGATACGGTTAAGAGATTCTGTGATTTCCTATTTTTGCTAAACAATTAAAAAATATGTATTAAGTCATTACCAGATACCAGATAATGTATAGAACCCTTTCTTTAAACACTATTTTCTTGCTCATTATAAGTACTTAATTTAATATAAGAAGAATCTGAGTCCCAAAGAGGTTAAATACTTTGGTTTAGTCACATAGCATGTGGAAGACTGCATTATAATCCTAAAATAGGATAGAAGTTTCAGATTCTAGATTCTTTTCTGAATTTGCTGTCACCCCTCTGAGGATTTTTCATATTTTCACTGTGATCAGTTGGGAACAGTACAACATAGCTGACCCATTTATCCTGCCTGACTTGGTTAGGCAGATAGGAACCAGAAGCCATCAGAAGACAAGCTGTATGCATCACAGTTGTGTATGACATAGACCCAAGGCACATCATAGGGAAGAATAGGATATCATTGCTAGTGTTGTCTAGGAATACCCTGTAAAGAGATGCATAGAGACACAGAGATACACAACCATGCAGCCTTGCATACTTACCCCTTATCACTTTAATATCCCATGGTCTAGGGTATTTAGGGTGCCAAGGAACATGACTAAATGCAAAGTGGTAAAACCAATTGACAAGCGGGCAAGGCAGACATTGAGTGGAGGACCTCAAGGCCAGACTGAAGACTGAAGACATATCCTATTATGGTTCACTTGTTTTTATTTTTCAGTTCATCTTAGAACTTGAGTGTAGTCTGGGAGATGCTCAAGTCCTCAATACTGGATTATAGGGATGTGAAAAATCGAAACCATTCACCCAGCTCTACAAAGATCATGTTTGACTCACTGTGCAAATAGACCACATTTAAAATTATTGTTCTATTTTCTGGCTTGATTTGTTGAAACAAGAGCTCTGATTTATGCAAAGCTTATGATAAATTAAGCATGTTTTCTGTCACAAAATTTGACAAGATTAAATGCCCCGTGATCATCACATTTGTGAATTTGGAAGGACTGTTAACAAGCAAACATCTGGCTATTACCACTGATGAATCTGTTCCTTGATATCTCTTGACAAGGAGAGTGGGTGGGGTCAGTGCATTCAAGCTCAGATGAGCTGCATCGTGATGACCCTGGCCACTGACTCCAGTAGTTATTGTTAATGAAGCATTCTGCATAATTGATTGTTTGATACTGAAAAACATACTTATCATATTGTTCCATGCTGCATTGCATTGGCTCAAAAATGAAACAAAGAAATAAAAAAATTCTTAGAAGATTTTGTATTTGGCACTCTGGCTGGTGACTCAGCCCACTGAGGAAAGTGGTATGTGAGGGCTGTTGTACAGCCTTGATTACCCGTAGACTTCTACCATGAAGCTCTGATGATGGGATAAAAAGGAAAAGGCCTTCTCAGGGAGCATCAAGTCGATGAGGTACTTATGGACGGGAGGCAATCCCCTGATTGACTTCCTGCCATGCAGCCTATAGTAGCTGACTCCTCAGTGACTTGCTGAGCACATTGCCAAGACGGACATGCATCACAGCAGCCTCCTGTCTTGGGTATGCTATTTCTGGACCTTGCTACATGGAAGTATATTGCTAAGTCACATCTCTGCAGAGCCTTTTTTAGTACCTTTGAAGGCCATGTGCTTATCTTCAGTGTCCAGGGAAGAACAGTCAAATAGGTTTCTCTTTGAGCTCAGATGGGAGAACATCTTAATTCTGTAGCTATGAACATGAATCCTGTATCAGGTTGACGCTTCTTTGTACATGACAGTCTTTGGCCTCTGTGCTCTCTCTTACACCTCTAATTTACAACCACTGTTAAAAGAAGCTAGGAAGAACCTTAGAGATTATCCGGGCCATGCTCTTGAGTTAGTTGTATTATGGAACAAGGAGAAATTGGAGATATGGCTCAGTAAATTCTATGAAGCAGTCTGATGCAGATCTGGACCAAGTACTGCTCTTTTGCTTATATTCTGTTTTTTTTCCTTCTTCAAGGAAAATGATGATGCCATCAGTTTGAAGGGGCATAGTATGATGGAGTATAGGATTAATACTATTTCTCTTCAGTATTATGTGCAGAAGACGCTCTCAATAGACATTTACAGAACCCTCTTGGGTCATCTTTCACATTTTGTCCTTCAGCTCTTGTCTCTAGTCCTTATTTTTGGTGATCTTTCTCTTTGTCCTATCCAGGAATCACACCCTCCCCTGCTTACAGGCAGGGTTGTCACAGCTCCGTTTGTCCTCATGAGTGCTTTGCTTCCTCAGCTCCATTCCACAGTGCTTTGAGAATCAGATGTCTGTATCCCTCACCACCATCCTCTGGGTTCAAAGTTTTCAGTGTCAAATCACTTCTTAGAGAGAAGAACCAAGAATCTTAGTGCAGTATTCAATTTCATTCATTATCTATGCCCAGATATTAGGTAATGTAAAATGATTAAGCCTGTAAAGTTGGGGAGCTCAGGGCATCTTGGCTCAGCCATTAGCTGTGTGGAATGCAATGGGTACTTAATCTGTGTGTTTCAGTTTCCTCATGTGTAATGCAGGAAGTGGACATGGATGAACCTTGATAGATTTTCAGGTCTTTCTAATTCTAGCTTCAGCGCTCACAACTCCTAGTCACAATCCTGGACTTCAGTCAACTATACCTCTGGCTATTTCCTAACAAGCCATTCTACTTATTATTTAATTTCATCATGGAGTGGACACTTCATCCTGTTGAAATCCTATCCGTCCTTTAAGAAGCAGCCAAAAAGCTACTTGGAGCCATTTCTGATCTAATTTCTGAAGCTATACCAGTTTCTGACTGTGTTTTCTCATATCAGTTCTTAGCGAGAAATGTTCTCATGTTTCTGTCTCCTTTATAACAATTTTTGTGATGTGTTTGTACACATGCCTTTCCTTTCCTTCTACGTGACAAGTGCATCTGTATCCTCCTCACCATTGTCTGCTTCATAAGAACTGGGTTCATTTTCACTAATACAATCCTAACAAATGTGTATTGGATTAAAAATTCACAGTTGGGGCATGGAAAAAAATACAGTATCTCTCATTAGCAGGAAATTAGTGATGAGATTTAGATATGGTTCATGGCTTCTTTAGGTGATGTTGGACTGTTTGGAAGTGAATGAACCCGTTTATTATTGGACATGTACTAATTGATAATGTCTATCTGATTTCTTACTGTCTATTTACATTTTGGGGGAGGTAGTATTAGCCTATGTCTAGGCTCCTTCCATAATGGAACTGATAACATCTGAACATATCTGGCATAGGAATGGAAAGAAGTGCATATTCCAGTTGCATGAGGACATGGAGATTAGGAGGAGGGTAGAGAGAGTAGGAAAAATTGGTTAGTAATAAACACTACATATTGGTCAGGGACGACATGTTACATCTATTTAAATTTATCAACACCTGTTCCAAGTGAATGAAGACTGCAAAATCATCATCCAGATTCATCTTCATTCTATGTTGTTAAGACAGGACCTACTGCCCACCTGTGAGAATGCAGGCAATTTGGACAATAGCTAGCTGCTAAATAGTGAGTGGCCTAGGGAAAATTGCCCATTTTCTGTAATTAATTAAGCCACTGCAAATATGTCTGCTTGAATGAAAATGATCAAATATTTTTCTTACTGAAAAAGTGTTAATTTTGATGGGCTGTTGTTGAAAATAATTGAACATATCAACAAAAGCAAATGTTTGCCAAACTCTCACCACACGACAAGTCCTGAGCCAATTGGAACCAGAGCCTACAACTCTTCCCCTGCCTCTTTACTCTCTCCTATTGAGTCACAAGATGCTTTTGTTATGCTCACTGAACAAATGTTTTAGAGTGGGGGATTGCCATGCACATCACTGTGGACTAATGAGGGAGTGCAAGATTACTGTGCACAGCACACTGACTCCAAAAGGACCCTTTTAGTTCCTGATCCCTTACTGGCAAACCTTTCCATTAGCTTAAAGGAAGTACAAATTGATGGAAACATGCTTTCAGTTCACTCTGTGTGCCAGGTCATGTGTGGGCCATGGCAGATGGGTGCATTGGGTCATTCTTTAAACCTTGTTTCTAGCCCAGGGAGAAGAAATGGAAATCTCTTATCAGCCACAGGGCTATCTCATTCTACAGATTCGGGGAGGACAGGGTTTATTTTTGCTTACATTTCCAGGCAACAGTCTGTCACCAAGAGAAATCAGGGAAGGAATTCAAATAGGGCAGGAACTTAGAGGCAGAAACTGATGCAGAAATTATGGAAGAATGGTACTTACCGGTTTGTTCTCATGACTTGCTCAGCCTGCCTTTCTTCTTTCTTTCTTTCTTTCTTTCTTTCTTTCTTTCTTTCTTTCTTTCTTTCTTTCTTT
>LOEQ01007654.1:0-22778 GCA_001685075.1 Bramus lutescens | reverse complement strand
CTCGAACTCACAGAGATCCACCTGCCTCTGCTTCCCCAGTGCTGGGATTAAAGGAGTGTGCCACCACCACCTGGCTTCAGCCTGCTTTCTTATAGAACCAAGAGCCACCAGTCTAGGGATGGCTTCACCACACGCAATGGGGTGGGACCTCCACCATTATCACTAATTAAGAAAATGTCATGGCTTACAGCTGAATCTTCTGGAGGCATTTTCTTAATTGATGTTCCCTCCTTTCAGACAACTCTAGCTGTGTCAAGTTGACATGAAACAAGCCAGAAAAAATTCTACCTTTTGTAATAATGTTATCATTATGGTTTTTGATGTATTTAACATTTTATAAATCCTTTTATTATCTATAAAATGGGAGGCGGGGACAACTATTCTCATACCATGAAGGTGTAATACATAGGAATTAGATGAACAAATCCCTAAAGCAAGCACCAGCCACATTTGTGCCAATGACTAATAATCCCCAACCTCTCTTTGTAATGAATCTTATCACCCTGATAAAAATAAAGGATGAAGAAGTAAAATGGCTTACTTCTATTTTATAGGGCATAGATATCTATCCAGGCAAAGTGATGTTTAGAGATAGAAGGATGAGAAAATCAGCCTGCCAGCAAGGCATATTATTGTATGCAACCCCAACTGATCTAGATTCAAGCCAAAAATGAAGTTGTATTCCTTTTACAAATGTTAGGTTTAGAGTCAATGTTTAAATCTTGAATTTTGGGACCATAAGATTATGGTGTTTGTGCCATAAAATCCATCTCTATTCTTTTGATACTGAAAAACTCTCTGAAACAGATAAAGCAGTGTTTTCAAAAGCAAGATCACCCAAGTCTTCCTTTAGCCGCTTGGTCTCAAAGGCCAAGGAGTCTAAATGAAATAGCAAGAAAAAGAAATAGGACCATCCTTTGCAAAAGAATAATGTAAACAGATAAAATGACTTAATGTATAACTTTTAAAAAGAAATAGTTGGGAAAAAAGGGAGTGACAATTTAAAAAAAGCAAAAATGAGGATGTTGTCAATCATTTTGACCCTATTTTCCTGTATCTAGAAATTTTGTACATTTGTCTACATCAGCTATTGTGTCTGCCTCATCTTGGAGATGTCACTCATGCAAATGGAGTTGACACATTTCTTGTTAAAGGATTAGGGAACACATTGCATATAGAGAAAGCCCTAACTATGCTTGTCTGTCTTTCTGAATTTTAAGGCTCACTATTTTTCCCTTATCTCCTTCTAGTTAGTATTTTCATATGACTAAAGTCTTCCCCCAGAAACAGGGATAAGGGTAATATTTCACAGTTGAGTCCTTGCTTAGGAAATCCCTGTGTGATTCTTTACCATTTCTTTTCCCATCTGTGCATTAATGAAAAGGATGTTAAAGCCTCAAAGACAAAGAAAGCCACAGCGACAAGGACATTTTTTTTTTCTTGAAGGGACCAGAAGGTAAAGCAACCCTGGATGGCCTGCACCAATTTATACCTGTAATAAAAAAAATTAGAGCAATTCTGAAGGTTTAGTCTTAGTGCATTATTAGTGCAGAATGTGCAATAAGCCTTACCGATGAAGGTCATTCATTAAAGTGAAGAACTTATTTTCAGGAGAGCAGTCAGCAGAGAACCCACTGGTTTGCAACTGGCCTTGGGGATGGCTAGACTGAACAGTCTGCATTTGTCTAAGGTCATCATCATCCAATCTTGTCTTTCTTCTAGTGATTTATGAACATGCTGTTGCTGCTGTCAAGGCTGGAGGCCTCACCTTTGCTGGGAGGTTCTAAGGAGCAATTACAGTGGCAGGGCTCCCAGTGAGGTAGACTGAGGGCTTTGCTGACACTTTAGTGTAGGAAAGTTTTTTGACTGATGCTTCTTAACCTTATTTCTTTCTATGAGCATTGATACAAACAAACAATCTCTATGAGGATGTCTTTTATGCATCTGCTCTCAGTCTTTAAGGAGTTAAAGCAGTTAAATAATAACTCTAAACTTTTTGCATGGGCCAGGGCCTTCTTCAGACAGCATCTTTCTATTCAACATGAATTTCAACATGTATTTAGGACTCAAATCTTTACTTATGCTTCCCTTTTAAAACCAAAGAAAAAGAACTAAAATGGGATATCTTAAATTATTCTTAATTCTAAGTCAATTTCAAATAGAATCAGTATAGGTTTCAGCTGAGATTTTAGACTCTCAGCAACTAGTGTGGAAATGTAGAGATCATGCCTAACTTCTTTGATCTCCAGTACGTTCATCTGTAAAATGGGATGATATCAATATCTTCCCAGAGCTATTGTGAAGAATAATATGTTTCTATTTTTACACAAATTAGTATGCTACTTAAAGCATAACACACGATCAATTACGATTGGCCATTATTATCAGACCTTAGTTTCCCTAACGTCAGGTGGAACATTTTTCTTCTGCACGTTCTCCTTTTTCATCATGGTCCACCGCAATAGTACCTGCTTCACATTTTATTGGCCCCACCCACGACAGTTTATTTTCTCTTCTCTGTAAGCGGCTCAGAATTGTTTCATGTCTGATTTATTTTTAAATTCTCTAAAGCTCTTATGTGTTTCTTTGCCTAAAGTCAAAGATCAGCAAATATTCACTGCAGAATGAAGTAGTTCAGAGCCATAGCCACACTTGAAATTTTCATGTATGCCATGGTGATTTGAATGAAAATGGCTGCCGTGGGCTTATGTGTGGGCAAGCTTCTTCTCCAGTTGGTGGAACTGTTTGGAAAATAATGTAGCTTGGGGGTGGGCTTTGAGGTTTCAGAGGTGTAGGCCATTCCAGCTGTTTTTTTTCAACCTCACGACTGTTATCTCAACATGTAACCTCTCAGCTGTTGTCCCAGTGGCATGTGTACTGGAATTCTGCCATGATGACTGTGTACTCTATTCTACTCTGACACTGTGAGACTCAAATTACATGATTCCTTTAAAAAGTTTCCTTCATCATGGTGTCTTATCACAGCAGCAGAAAAGTAGCTAAGACATATGCAGAATGAAATTACAGACTATAATTTTTAAGAGAAGTCTTCTGTTATAATTGTCATCTTTCATATTTTCCAACAGAATATGGTCTCACAAAACCAATGTTGACAGATTATTATCATTTTCATAATAAATCAAAATTAAGCTAGAGTTAAAAGTAAGTAAATATGGCATAAAATATCAGTGAAATCACTTATCTATTAAATACTTCTATTTGCTTGTATTAGGTGACAGACATTTTCTAATAACTTTATAAATATAAAATCATTTAGTCTTCATAGCAACCCTGTGAAGTAGGTGGACTTGTTAGTCCCAGTAAACAGATGAATAGCAGGTTCAGTGGTCTTAACTAATTTGCTTTGAGAACACTCAAAGATCAAGCCAATAACCAAAGTTTGTGTCATTCATTGCTACTCTGTTATCCCCTTTCGGCTTTGCAAATATTGCCACTCCACTTCACTGCAATTTTACCCCTGCTCTGTCTATTTGTGTCTTATGATAAAGTCATATTCTATTGTTTGTTGATGAATTAGATGTTATCCAATGTTTTGGGGTCTGGATAAGCAGAGTTCATTCCCTCCGGTTATTAAAAGACCTTGAAAATGATCAAACAAAGGGGATATCTAGTATTTTAATTGTTGCCATATACATAGTAGGTATATTAAAGTAGTGCTTACTGAAGAAGCAGTCTAGCCAAGAAGAAACTGGAAGACTATAAGTGAGCCATAGAGGAATTTCTAATGCATTTGAGTAGTTAGCTGAAGACTCACATGTATGAATTTTATGGCTTATTAAAAATAAATCAATAGATAATGTGCTTAGAGTTTAGCTATATCCATTTAAAAATGTTTAAATATAAAAATATACTAATTTTTTTATTGTATGAGTGTTTGGAAATCTGAAAAGACTGAGACTACGCAGAGAGGAGGCCACTGTCCCTTGAAATGATATCACCACAACACAATAGATCTTAACCATTCTAGAAGACATTACAGTTCCAGAAGAAAAATGACGAAACAAACAAATAAAAAACCCCAAACCAAAACCAAAATAGACATTGGCTGATTCTTTTTTATATAATGCTCAGGGGACAAGGTGTTCTCAGTAGAATAATGCACAGTTATCATTTTTCTACAGTTCAAAAGCATCTCTATTTTTGACATATAATGAAAAGAAACTAACAAAAGCATGCCAAATAAATTTGGCATAGAAGTCACTTTTTTAACAGGAGGTATAGAACAAGAAAAGCATGTGTCCTTTCTCAGTTTTTGTTTATTGGTGGTTTGATGAGTTCACAGAAATCAGTTTAGTAAATAGACAGAGAGGTAAAGATGCAAAAAATAAAGCTCATTAATGACCAAAAAAATTCAATATTTTTGCATTTTTAAAATTTACTTTTTTAAAAAAAACTTTTTTTTTCTCATTTTACATGCCAAATCCATTTCCCACTCCCTCTCTTCCTCCTGCTCCTTCAACCTCCCCTCCACCCCCATCCACTCCTTAGAGAGGGTAAGGCTTCCAATGGGGAATCAATGAAGTCTAGCACATTGCTTTGAGACGGGACCAAGACCCTCCTTTCTATATCTAGGGGGAGCAAAGTATTCCTTCATAGAGAATGGGTTTCAAAAAGGTGGAACAAGCAGTAGGGATAAATCCTGATCTCACTCCCAGTGACCCTACAGTCTGCCCCAGTAATACAACTGTCACCAACATTCTAAGGACCTAGTTTGGTCCTATGCTGGTTCCCTCACTGTCAGGCTGGAGTTGGAAGGCTTCCCTTGACTTAGGTCAGCTGTTTCAGTGGGTGTCCCCATCAAGGTCTTGACCTCTTTGCTCTTATTCTCACTCCTTCTTCTCTTGGACTGGACTTTGGACAATGCTCCACTGTGGTTCTCAGCATCTACTTCCATCAGTTGCTGGATGTAAGTTTTATAGCCATCATTCTGACTACAGGGCAAGGCCAGTTTGGGCATCCTCTCCACTAGTACTTAGGTTCTTAGCTAGGGTCATCCTTGTGGGTTCCTGGGAATTTCTTTAGTGCCAGGTTTCTGGCTAGCCCCATAATAGCTCCTTCAATCAAGATATCTCTTTCCTTGTTCTCCATCTCTGTCCTTCCCCCATATTGACCATGGGTTCCCTCTAGTTCTTCCTACTCCACTTATCCCCTTCTTCTCCCCTTTAAATCCGTTTATAAACTAACCATTGCAATTAAATATTTCCCACTGTGCTCAATTTTTAAAAAGTATCAGTGAAAGGATTACTAATGATATTCCATTATACCCTTAGATTAGTGCCTTGTTCAGTCACCACCAGAAAGTTTCTTTCTGTAGTAGATAGGAACAAATATAGCCATTACAAACAAAAAGACATTGGAACACAGAGCTCTAAGTGAAATATCTCCATCAAATTCCTCTCCTCTGAGCTCAGGAAACTCCAAAGAAGAGGCAGAAAGAGTGTAAGAGCCAGAGAGGAAGGAGGACACCAGGATCAGACTGTCTAAATCAGCTGATATGAACTCACAAAGAATGAAGCAGCAGGCAGAGGACCTGCATGGGTTGGCACCGGGTCCTCTGTGAATATAATATAGCTCCAAATCTAATATTTTTATGGAGCTCTTGAGTGTGGGAATGGAATGAGCGGGTGTTTGATTCTCGTGCCTTCTCTTGCAGCTCTTTTTTTCTGTTGGTTTGCCTAGCCTTGTTGGTTTTTGTTTCATCTCATTGTATTTTATTTTGTCATGGTTTGTTGTTCTCTCTTAAAAATGTGTGCTTTTCTAATGAGAGACAGACAGGGAGTGGATCCAGATGGGAGGGGAGGTAGGGAGGAACTGGGAGGGGAAGAGGGATGGGACATTGTAATCAGGATATATGTATGAGAAAATAATCTGTTTTCAATATACGGGAAAATGTAAAAAAATAAAGTAAAATGCAAGATTGAGAAAGAAAATCAAAGCAAAAGAGACTCTTGACTAGTACTTGGGAGGCTGAGGCTGAGAGATCAGAATTTGAAGTCTCTCTGACTTTCATAATAATATCTAAAAATTTAAAAATGAATTAATAATAAAAATCCATCACAGAACAAATTGACAAATATTTGAACATTAAGGAGACCCATAAAGTTAATAGATGTCTAGTCAATCTTCTATTAATTATAATTGCTAATACAAATTGGAATTGGCAGGGAGTGGCTTTTATAAAACTTAGAGTATGGAATGTGGAAGATTTTATTGACTATTTATAATCCAAAGACCAATTTATTGGCATTACATATTGTTGTGGGATAATTGTAGGTGATGGATGAAGTGGAAGATACTGGAAAATGAATACAACTAATTCACCCACATATTTTTCTATTTATTCCATACATCTTTAAGACTTTCTGTTTTAATGTTTGGCCAAGAATTTTCTTAGGCAGATAAAGTTTGCCATAAAATGATATCAATTGTTAGTGTAGTGATGCAGGATTCTCTTCTGTGTGCTGTGAATACGTTTTATTAACATTGGTTAATAAAGAAGCTGCATTGGCCTATGTCAAGGAAGAATATTGTTAGTCAGGGAGACACAATATAGCTTGGAAAGAAGAAAGACACCAGAATATTACTGGAAAACCATGAATCTCATGGTAATATATATAAAATAATAGAAATAGGTTAATTTATGAGGCAAAATATTGCTAGGAATATGCCTGAGTCATTGGCTAAACAGTATCATAATTAATTTAGTTTCTGTGTGATTTTTTTGGGACTGAATTGCTATGGGGTCAGGGAAGACAGAAGCCTCCATTTATACTATAGCATAATAGTTAAGATAATATTCTGAAGCCAGATTGCCTATGTTTTAATCCTACTTCTGCTACTGTGTAGCAGCAAGAGAGGTGGTTGGAGGCAGGCATCCGTTTAAACAGATTGAGAGTTGTCTGAAGCTAGTGGACAGCAACTCTGAGTGTGTCTGTCATAGTAATTTCAATAACGACTTGTGTGTGGAAGAGGAACCGTGAGTGAGACGTGCTCAGAGAGTGGGTAGTGCCCTTCATTGGCTGAAAGAACAGATGGAAGAAGTTGGAAGAGGAAGCTAGATAACATCCATGGACAAGCTCCATCCATCCTGAGTGTGTGCATCTATTGCTGCCTTCATCATCCACCAATTTCAGCTGGTTCTGCCTTTTATCATAAAACTAACACTAGCAATACTTCTAAGAGCTCTTCAGTGTTCAACAGGGAATTTTAATTTTCAGCTTCTTGGACTGAATAGCTATTGTGTTTCCCTGCCTTTCCAGTACACAGGCAGCTGCTGTTGGATGAAGCAACCTCTATCTTGTAAGCCAATCCAATTAATCTATTTTTACATGTGAAAAAGTTGTTTTTATAACAAGAAGTGGCTCAGATGTTGCTGAACAAGGTAATTGTTCCTATCTATTTGCAGAAAGAAAAATAAACAACCATATTCCTTAGGTTCTGATTATAAAGAATGATGAATGTTATTTAACATAAATATAGAATGCTAATGGCAGGTCACGAGAACACAGAAGAAAGTGAGTTTGTATGAATGCCTGTGTGGAAGATTATACCTGACCAGGAGTTTCAGACTGAAGAAAAATTTATCTGATAGAGGTTATAATGGGGATAAAGGGTAGTGACTAATGTAGAAGAAATAGTACATCAAGAAGTCAGAAAGTTATTTTTGGGAAATGAAAAGAGTTTCCTATGATCAGGACATAAAGCACATGTGTTATGATTTGAATCTGAAATGCCACAATAGACTCATGTGTTTGAAACCTTTGGTCACCCACTGGTGCCACTGTTGTGGGATGTTTTTGAACTTCTGAGATGCAAGATATGATTGGTGGGCCAGTTCCATTGGGGGTGGCTGCTGATGGTCTGCTTCCTGTCTGCTGCCATACCTTCCTGTGCTATGATGGACTGATACCTCCTTCCTGTGCTATGATGGACTGATACCTCCTTCCTGTGCTATGATGGACTGATACTTCCTTCCTGTGCTATGATGAACTGATACCTCCTTCCTGTGCTATGACTGACTGATACCTCCTTCCTGTGCTATGACTGACTGATACCTATTTCCTTCATGTGCTATGACGGACTGATACCTCTTGATGCAGTGACTTAACATAGTTTCAGCTCTAAATTGCATCTACTATAATCATGGGTCACAGAGACATAAAACTAAGAGTACAAGTTGTGAAAGAAGGATTCTGGCAGGAAACAAATTTCTAGGAAGAGTTGGGGGGCATATTTCTGTAACAAATTTATACGCTGTGCTGAAGCACTGTTTTCCACGCTGAAGAGAGACACTTTAAATTCTAGTCGGTGGATAAATGAACTTGCTATTGTTTCTGAAGAATTAAAGGTTGATATATAAAGAGAAGTGGACATTTGAAATCCATTTAAGAAGATGTGAAAATTACTTGAGCAAATTTTATAAATAATTATATTTCTGAGCCTTTGCCCTTGGAAAGGGCATATCCAAAATGAACACAATTATTTTTTACCCTTGTGAGAAAGAAATTTCCTTCTGTCTGAAGAATCAATTATATGCATTTTCATGTGTGAGAGAGTGGTATTGTAATAGGTAAGGTTAGGAGATTGACTTAAGCAACAAAAATTAAATTCTAGTGCAAGATGCCCTGGACCTGAAGTACATCACTTAAGGCATATGTGGGGTGTCCTAAAAATGCCTGGGAGAAGAAGTTGTGGGATGGACGATTTCAGTGCAAAAGTTCAACACGGGAGAAGATGTACGTATACCTAGAGGAAGAGAAACAATTAAGCGAATAGAAAACAATAACAAAGTAAGAGCAACATTTCTCAGAAATTAAGTGTTTAGAATATATATGAATATGCATAAGAAGACTGCGCAAATGTCTCTTGTGTCATAATATATTGTCAATTCTAGTCCATTTAAGACTGCTGCTTTATTTCAGCTACTTAGCAGTCGATTTTATTTCCATGTCCAATTCATATCATGTGCATGCTTTCTAAGATACAAAACATTTTTACTTATGTGAAACATATATTATTATTATGAAGGTGTGTAATTTTGGTAAACATGAATGACATTGAATAATGTATTTTATGCTGCCTTTATTTTTCACTTTGAGCTAACTTGTCCAACTCCTACTCAAAGGCCACTACGTGGTGGCAGATAGCTATGGGTATGGCCTACATAAAATCACAAAATACCTAAAACATTGTAACATTATGAGTTTTTATTTTCTTTTCTTTGTAGTTGCTTTGAACTTGATTGTGTGGTTTTTAAGTTTGAATTTTGTAGATGACATTGCCTTCCTTGTGTTAATGTCAAAAGGTCAGATAGAGTCTCATCAATGCCATTGTTTCCCAGAGTACTATGGAAATATCTAATCTGTTGCGTGCAGAGTACAATCTATTGTGTGTAGGCATTCAATTGTTCAATATTTTTTTCTTTACCAATGATGGACATGTGAGCTTTCTTCTATAGCAAACTGAAGGTAACATATATGCTTAGTCTTTAGCATTTTGGTTCAACATCTTTGGGATGTACATTTAATGTAGGATTTATACACATATTAACTGGGTAGAGCCACATTATTTCTGAGAGCGGGGAGAGATATGTGGAAGGTTTGGAGGGACGAAAGGGAAGGGAGAAATATTGTAGTTAGAGTCTCAAAAAAAAAACCCCTGCTAAATTGACAACAAAACAAAATAAAACAAAACCCTCAGTTCTTTGGGCATGCTAGAGAAGTACATTCCCGGAGGAACTCCATCTGCAGTTCTGTTAGTGGTCTTTCTGGATGGGTTTTACTATCATGTCCAGGACGTCCTCAAACTCTCAGTCCTTCTGATCTGGCTTCCTGAGTGCTCAATAGAGATAGGCTGGGGACTGAGAAGTGGGCAGGGTCAGACCTACTGCTGAAATGCTGGATCAGTAAGGACAGGTTTCACGGAGGCAAAAATGTTGGGACTCCGGTGCTCTTATTTAGCGAGTGACTCTTCTCCAGTCCATGTGCTTTCTAATTTTGCCCAGCACGGTACTATCTCTTCATTCTCTGGCTGATAAGATCTGTTATTGGTTTAATTTAGTTTAGTTTAGCTTAATTTTTTTTTTTTTAAATTTCCAGATACCACCAATTCTCTTAGAACATTGTTCTCAGGACAACTCCCGAGCCTGGGTTGTGGAAGTCAGCTTTGAAGTGTGGTGCTCTGCTTGCTTCCCGCATGAGAGGCTCTTTGAGCTGCAGAGACCCTTCTGTCTCACCTTCCCACTTCTAGCACTAAGGGAGGCAACCAGGAGGGTCTGATCTCTCCCCTCTTCGCTGGTTCTGCAAGGCACTCGCAGCAAAGACCCCATAAGTCTGCAGTCCAGGGCAGTGATTCTAAATAAGGTCTCTGTTCCCATTAAGAACCCCACAGAAACAGACTCCACTTCAGCTAACCACCGAGCTAGAGGTGGCCTCTGCGTCCTAGGGTAGATGTTCATATGATTAATATCAAGATTAACCGAGATAGGAACGGTTCTAACTTGCTAAGCCGACCTGACTGGGCTAAGGCCCGAGAGTCAATCCATTCCAAACCTGGCAAAAATGGAAACTGTGATTCCAACCAGATACCCTGAGACACGGTGTACTGACTCTTCAGCTGTGAAGGTTACTGTGCACTGTGGTGGAATTTGTGTAGAAGAATTGGGCAGTGGGAACAAGTCTGCAAAAACAGGAGATGCAATCCACCCTGCAGCTTTTAGGCCCAGTTCTGCCCTGAACCGAGGGGCCTCGAACAGATGAGGTTGCCTCTGTATACCACTCTGAAACCAGCACCGTCAGCAAAATTTTTGGCACTGAGGGACTGGAGGCTTCAGTCCCTCAGGACAGTATCTTTGGAATCAGGCAAAGATGCAAGGTTCTTTGAGTTCATGTGGCTGCTTACTACCCTCTCAGCTCCCATTATAGATTCCTAAGCAGCCCTCAGAATCCAGGATTCTGGAAAGTCTTCTGAAATCTTGCTTAGTTCTGAGCCTGTGTCTCCCACCCATAAGTCATTCAGCCTTTCAGTGTGACATGTGAGGTATGTGGTTGGTGACAGATCTTTCCAGGCTAGCCCTTGTACCTAATTTACATTTCTTTGATGACTGGAAGGCCATAGACTTTCTTCTTAAGCTTCACCAACCGCTGTGGATTTCTCTCTTTTAGAATTATTTGTTGATTTCTTACACTGTTTTCTATTGGGATTTCTGTTTTCCTAGTTAATTTTTTAAAATTCTCATCAGATGCTAGCTATAAATACCATACTGTTTTTGTATATTGCAAACATCTTACCTTTATCTCTGTTAATTTTAGATGTAATGTTTCTGTGAAACAGAAATCTTTATTTTTAATGCAAACATGCTGGAAGAGGTCAATACACACTAGAATTTTAGATTTTGAATGTGGAAACACAAAACTGAGTTGTTGGTTTGCAGTATGCAGTGGTATTGCTGGTATTCCATAGCTTATTTCTATCTTTTACCTATTACAGGACCAGCATTTTTTTTTACTGAACTCTTCCTCAAAACATGTGAGTTATCTCAGCATCATCTCAATGCAGCATCTTTTTGCTGAAGTAAATGGAGTCCATTTCCGTTGTTTGTAATTAAGATATTATTGACCCAAACACACAATGAATCTGGAGCAGTCAAAGATACTAAAAAATAAAAAATGTAATATATGCCCTGACCTTTGTTTTATTTAGACAGGGTTCCATGCAGTTCAGCCAAACTAAAGCTCACTATATATCTAGAAGAAGATAGCCTTGAACTTCTGACCTTCCCTTCAACTTGTGAGTAGTGAATTCTAGACATGTTACCATCTTACCTAACTTGATACAAAGCTCTGCAATTAGTGCATCCCTAAACATCAAAGTGGTTCTCATTGCAATTTCTTCAAGTTAAAAAAGAACAAAACTATATATAATGGAGTTAAGCTTGTCCTATTGATGTATAAGTGAATCTCACACATAGCTCTTAAGTTAGATTTTATTAAAATATATGCAGTAATAAAAACAGGAAAATTTGAGAAGTTATTGTAAATGGTGCTTCTTAAGAGAAAGTTCTAAAGGTTATTTTAAAAGGGAATTCTGAGTAAGTTATGCTTTCTTATGTATTTATTTATTTGGTGACCTAGTAATCAGCATTTCCTTACTTGCCCATCAGCTGCTTTTTTCTATTTATGGACAAACTTCAACAATAAATACATCTTTTTCCCAGCACAAGCTTTATGTCCTATCTAGGATCAATTATGCTCTTGCAAAGGGGCAGTGCATTATTAAATCATGTCCAAAAGCAATAGATTTAGAGAATAAAGAGGGACCTTTATGCTGAGAGTTCTTAAGGATTGCAGCTTTTATTTATTTTTATAAAGTGTTTTGTTCTCTACCTGGTAATTGAAATGTGTCCAGATCCTAAAATAAAAATCTCCAAGAACAGACATGATTATGATTCTCCTGAGGGTGACTATTTAGATCTTAGTTACATTTCAGGAAGTGAGACTTTGGGGTCACTGTGAGTGAGATGTCTTTTGCTTTTTGTTCTGGTGCCTTGAGACTCACACACTTTGAATCATAAGCTCCATATAGCAATGGACTCTGTATGCCTCACCAGCACTCAGAGTACTTAATAGGAAGACAGCCATGATTATCTGAATGGGAACAGTGTTTTAGCCTAAAGAATAAAATGAAAAATTAATGAAGTTCAGGTAAAATAAATAGGATTTAGAAATAGTTAAAATGCAGGTAAGGGTCTTACTAGTCTGATCTCCTATTAGGTCTCCACTAATCTAGAGTGGAGATATTTTAGAAGTGTATAAAATGAAACCTTTAGAATTTATTATGTCTGTCTAAATTTTATACAATGGTGTTCCCTTTACAAAAGGATCACTTATAAAGATGGCCTAGATTTGCTGGGGATATCATGCATGGTGTATGTAACCAGTGACTTTTTTTGTCATTATAATTTTTTTTAAAAGCAAACTATCTTTTTTCATTTTGCATACCCATCGCAGTTCCTACTCCTTCCCCTCCTCCCATTTGCTCCAACTTCTCTCCCTCCCAAACTGCCATCCACTACTCAGAGAGTCAGAGAGGGTAAGACCCATTGCTTTGGGGAAGGTCCAAAGTTCTCCCTATTATATCTAGGCTGAGCAAGGAATCCATCCAAAGAGAATGGGTTCCCTAAAAGCCAGTACAAGCAGTAGGGATAAAAATCTTGGTGCTACTGTCAGTGGCCCCACAGTCTGACACAGCCATACAACTGTCACCCACATTTAGAGGGCCTAGTGTAGTCATATGCTTGTTCCTTCCTGTCCAGCTGGAGTTGGTGAGCTCCCATTAGCTCAGGCAAACTGTTTCAGTGGGTGAACCCATCATGGTCTTGACCTATTTGCTCATATTCTCACTCCTCCCACTCTTCAACTGGACTTCGGGAGCTCAGCCCAGTGCTGTACTACAGGTCTCTGCCTCTGTTTCCAACAGTTGCTGGATGAAGGTTCTATGGTGACATTTGAGATATTCATCAATCTGACTATAGGGCAAGGCCAGTTCAGGTACCCTCTCCACTACTGCTTAGGGTTGTAGCTGGGGTCATCCTTGTGGATTCCTGGGAATTTCTCTAGTGCCAGGATTTTTTGCTAGCTCTATAATGGCTCTCTCAATCAAAATATCTTTTTCCTTGCTCACGTCTCTGTCCTTCCTCCATATCCACTATCCTGTTCCCTCAAGTTCTTCTCCCCGCTTCTCCCCTCCTTCTACCCGTTCCACCATCTCTTTTCTTCCCACCCCTATGCTCCCAATTTTGCCAGGTGATCTTGTTTATATTACCTTTCCAGGGGGATCTATGTATGTTTTGTTTTAGGGTTCACCTTGTTACTTAGCTTCTCTAGGATCATGGACTCTAGGCTCAATATCCTTTGCTTTTCAGCTAGTACCTACTTGTGAGTGAATACATACCATGTTCATCTTTCTGGGTTTGGATTACCTCACTCAGAATGTTTTACTCTAGTTCTATCCATTTGTATGTGAATTTCAAAATGTCATTTTGTTTTTATCTCTGAGTAATACTCCATTTTGTAAATGTACCACATTTTCTTTATCCAATCTTCCATTGAGGGGCATCTAGTTTATTTCCAGATTCTAGCTATTACAAATAATGCTGCTATGAACATAGTTAAACAAATGTCTTTGTAGTATGATTGAGCATCCTTTGGGTATATGCCCAAGAGTGGTGTTGCTGGGTCCTGATATAGATTGATTCCCAATTTTCTGAGAAACCGCCATACTGATTTCCAAAGTGGTTGTACAAGTTTACATTCCCGCCAGCAATGGAGAGGTGTTCACCTTACTCCACATTCTCTCCAGCACAAGCTGCCATTGGTGTTTTTAATATTAGCTGTTCTGACAGGTGTAAGATGATATCTCAGAGTCATTTTGATTTGCATTTCCCTGATGGCTAAGGATGTTGTACATTTCCTTAAGTGTCTTTCAGCCATTTGAGATTTTTCTGTTGAGAATTCTGTTTAGTTCTGTATCCCATTTTTAAATTGGATTATCTGGAATTTTGACATCTATATTCTTGAGGTCTTTATAAATTTTGTAGATCAGTACTCTGTCTGATGTGGGGTTGGTGGAGATCTTTTCCATTCAGTAAGCTGCCTTTTAGTCTTATTGACTTTGTTCTTTCCTTTACAGAAGCTTCTCAGTTTCAGGAGGTCCTATTTATTCATTGCTGCTCTTATTGTCTGTGCTACTGGGATTATACTTAGGAGGTGGTCTCCTGTGCCCATGCATTGAAAGCTACTTCCCACTTTCTCCTCTATCAGGTTCAGTGTGGTCGGATTTATATTGAGTTCTTTACTCCATTTGGACTTGAAATTTTTGCGTGGGGCTAGATATGGATCAATTTGCATTCTACATGCTGACATCCAATTATGCCATCACCATTTGTTGAAGATGCTTTCTTTTTTCCATTGTATAATTTTAGCTTCTTCGTCAAAAATCAGATTTTCATAGGTGTGTGGATTAATATCTGGGTCTTTGATTCAATTCCATTGGTCAAACTCTCTGTTTTTATGCCAATACCAAGCTGTTTTCAGTACTGTAGCTCTGTAATAGAGCTTGATGTCAGGAATGGTGATGCTTCTGGAAGTTCCTTTGGTGTAGAGGATTGCTTTGGCTATTCTGGTTTTTTTTTTCATATGAAGTTGATTATTAATCTTTCAAGGTTTGTGAAGAATTGTGTTGGGATTTTGATGGGATTGCATTAAATCTATAGATTGCTTTATGTTGGATTGCAATTTTTATTATGTTGATGCTACCCATCCAAGAGCATGGAAAAGCTTTTCATTTTCTGTATCTTCTTCAATTTCTTTCTTCAAAGACTTAAAGTTCCTGTAAAGTAGGTCTTTTACTTCTTTAATTGGTGTTATCCAAAGATATTTTATGTTGTGGCTATTGTGAATTTTTATGTTTCTCTGATTTCTTTCTCAGCTTCATTACCATTTGTGTATAGGAGGGCTACTGACTTTTTTGAGTTGCTCTTGTGTCCTGCCACATTACTGAGAATGCTTATCAGCTAGCTATAAGCATTCCTTGGTAGAGTTTTTGGGGTCACTTGCATATACTATCATATCATCTGCAAATAATGAAAGTTTGACTTCTTCCTTTCCAATGTTAATCCCCTTGATCTCCTTTTGTTGCCTTACTGTTCTATCCAGAACTTCAAAAATGATGTCAAATAGATATGGCGAGAGTGGACAGCCTTGTCCTGCTCCTGATTTTAGTGGAATCACTTTGAGTTTCTCACTATTTATTTTGATGTTGGCTGTCAGCTTACTGTATATTTTTTTTATTATGTTTAGACATGTTTTTGTATCCCTGATGTCTCCAAGAACTTTATCATGAAGGGGTTTTGAATTTTGTTGAATGCTTTTTCAGCATCTAATGAGATGATCATGTGTTTTTTTTCTTTCAGTTTATTTATATGGCGGGTTACATTGATAGATTTTCATATGTTGTGTCATCCCTGCACTCTGGGGTGAAGCTGGCTTAATCATGGTGGATGATTTTTTTTATGTGTTCTTGGATTCAGTTTACCAGTATTTTATTGAGTATTTTTTCATCTATGTTCATGAGAGATATTGTTCTGTAATTCTCTTCCTTGGTTGAGTCTTTGTGTGGTTTCAGTATCAGGGTAACTGTAGCCTCATAAAAAGAGTTTGGCAATTTTCCTTCTGTTTTGATTATGTGGAACATTCTGAGGAGTATAGGTATTAACTCTTCTTTGAATTTCTAGTAGAATTCTGCACTGAAACCATCTGACACTGAACTTTTTTTGGTTGGGATGCTTTGATGACTGCTTCTATTTCTTTGCAGGTTATAGGTCTGTTTAAATTTTGGTCTTGATTTAATTTTAGAATGTGATAGATATCCAGAAAATTGTTCATTTCTTTTACATTTTCCAATTTTGTGGAGTACAAGTTTTTGTAGTAGGACCTAATGATTCTCTGGATTATCTCAGTGTCTGTTGCTATGTCCCTCTGTTCATTTCTGATTATGTTAATTTGGATGTTCTCTCTCTCTCTCTCTCTCTCTCTCTCTCTNTACAAATAATGCTGCTATGAACATAGTTAAACAAATGTCTTTGTAGTATGATTGAGCATCCTTTGGGTATATGCCCAAGAGTGGTGTTGCTGGGTCCTGATATAGATTGATTCCCAATTTTCTGAGAAACCGCCATACTGATTTCCAAAGTGGTTGTACAAGTTTACATTCCCGCCAGCAATGGAGAGGTGTTCACCTTACTCCACATTCTCTCCAGCACAAGCTGCCATTGGTGTTTTTAATATTAGCTGTTCTGACAGGTGTAAGATGATATCTCAGAGTCATTTTGATTTGCATTTCCCTGATGGCTAAGGATGTTGTACATTTCCTTAAGTGTCTTTCAGCCATTTGAGATTTTTCTGTTGAGAATTCTGTTTAGTTCTGTATCCCATTTTTAAATTGGATTATCTGGAATTTTGACATCTATATTCTTGAGGTCTTTATAAATTTTGTAGATCAGTACTCTGTCTGATGTGGGGTTGGTGGAGATCTTTTCCATTCAGTAAGCTGCCTTTTAGTCTTATTGACTTTGTTCTTTCCTTTACAGAAGCTTCTCAGTTTCAGGAGGTCCTATTTATTCATTGCTGCTCTTATTGTCTGTGCTACTGGGATTATACTTAGGAGGTGGTCTCCTGTGCCCATGCATTGAAAGCTACTTCCCACTTTCTCCTCTATCAGGTTCAGTGTGGTCGGATTTATATTGAGTTCTTTACTCCATTTGGACTTGAAATTTTTGCGTGGGGCTAGATATGGATCAATTTGCATTCTACATGCTGACATCCAATTATGCCATCACCATTTGTTGAAGATGCTTTCTTTTTTCCATTGTATAATTTTAGCTTCTTCGTCAAAAATCAGATTTTCATAGGTGTGTGGATTAATATCTGGGTCTTTGATTCAATTCCATTGGTCAAACTCTCTGTTTTTATGCCAATACCAAGCTGTTTTCAGTACTGTAGCTCTGTAATAGAGCTTGATGTCAGGAATGGTGATGCTTCTGGAAGTTCCTTTGGTGTAGAGGATTGCTTTGGCTATTCTGGTTTTTTTTTTCATATGAAGTTGATTATTAATCTTTCAAGGTTTGTGAAGAATTGTGTTGGGATTTTGATGGGATTGCATTAAATCTATAGATTGCTTTATGTTGGATTGCAATTTTTATTATGTTGATGCTACCCATCCAAGAGCATGGAAAAGCTTTTCATTTTCTGTATCTTCTTCAATTTCTTTCTTCAAAGACTTAAAGTTCCTGTAAAGTAGGTCTTTTACTTCTTTAATTGGTGTTATCCAAAGATATTTTATGTTGTGGCTATTGTGAATTTTTATGTTTCTCTGATTTCTTTCTCAGCTTCATTACCATTTGTGTATAGGAGGGCTACTGACTTTTTTGAGTTGCTCTTGTGTCCTGCCACATTACTGAGAATGCTTATCAGCTAGCTATAAGCATTCCTTGGTAGAGTTTTTGGGGTCACTTGCATATACTATCATATCATCTGCAAATAATGAAAGTTTGACTTCTTCCTTTCCAATGTTAATCCCCTTGATCTCCTTTTGTTGCCTTACTGTTCTATCCAGAACTTCAAAAATGATGTCAAATAGATATGGCGAGAGTGGACAGCCTTGTCCTGCTCCTGATTTTAGTGGAATCACTTTGAGTTTCTCACTATTTATTTTGATGTTGGCTGTCAGCTTACTGTATATTTTTTTTATTATGTTTAGACATGTTTTTGTATCCCTGATGTCTCCAAGAACTTTATCATGAAGGGGTTTTGAATTTTGTTGAATGCTTTTTCAGCATCTAATGAGATGATCATGTGTTTTTTTTCTTTCAGTTTATTTATATGGCGGGTTACATTGATAGATTTTCATATGTTGTGTCATCCCTGCACTCTGGGGTGAAGCTGGCTTAATCATGGTGGATGATTTTTTTTATGTGTTCTTGGATTCAGTTTACCAGTATTTTATTGAGTATTTTTTCATCTATGTTCATGAGAGATATTGTTCTGTAATTCTCTTCCTTGGTTGAGTCTTTGTGTGGTTTCAGTATCAGGGTAACTGTAGCCTCATAAAAAGAGTTTGGCAATTTTCCTTCTGTTTTGATTATGTGGAACATTCTGAGGAGTATAGGTATTAACTCTTCTTTGAATTTCTAGTAGAATTCTGCACTGAAACCATCTGACACTGAACTTTTTTTGGTTGGGATGCTTTGATGACTGCTTCTATTTCTTTGCAGGTTATAGGTCTGTTTAAATTTTGGTCTTGATTTAATTTTAGAATGTGATAGATATCCAGAAAATTGTTCATTTCTTTTACATTTTCCAATTTTGTGGAGTACAAGTTTTTGTAGTAGGACCTAATGATTCTCTGGATTATCTCAGTGTCTGTTGCTATGTCCCTCTGTTCATTTCTGATTATGTTAATTTGGATGTTCTCTCTCTCTCTCTCTCTCTCTCTCTCTCTCTGCCTTTTGATTAGTTTGGATAAGAGTTTGTCTATTTGTTGCTTTTCTCAAAGAACCATCTCTTTGAGTCTTTGTATTGTTGTCTTTGTTTCTATCTTATTCATTTCAGCCCTCAATTTGCTTATTTTCTGTCTTCTTATTCTCCTGGGTGAATCTGCTTCTTTTTGTTCTAGAGCTTTCAGGTGTGCTGTTAACTCAGTAGTGTGAGTTTTTTTTCACTTTCTTTATGTAGGCACTTAGTCTATGCACTTTCCTCATAGTGTCCCACAGGTTTGGATACTGTGTGCCTTCATTTTTGTTGAATTCTTGAAAGCCTTTAATTTATTTATTTCTGAACTCAGGGGTGATTAAATTGAGCATTGTTCAATATCCATGAGTTTGTAGGCTTTCTGCAATTAGTGTTGTTGTTAAATTCTAACTTTAAACCATGGTGATCTGATAAGATACAAGGGGTTACTCCATTTTTTTGTATCTGTTGATGTTTGCTTTGTTCCCAAGTATGTGGTCAGTTTTAGAGAAGGTTCCATGAGGTGCTGAGAAGAAGGTATATTTTTTTGTGTTGTGTGGAATGTTTTGTATATGTCTGTTAAGTCCCTTGAGTCATGACATCTGTTATCTCTCTCTTTCTCTCTCTCTCTCTCTCTTAGTTATAAACTGATTGGCCCATTAGCGCAGGCTTTTTTATTAACTCTTGTAACTTATATTAGCCCATTATTCTTGTCTATGTTAGCCNGGCTTTCTGCAATTAGTGTTGTTGTTAAATTCTAACTTTAAACCATGGTGATCTGATAAGATACAAGGGGTTACTCCATTTTTTTGTATCTGTTGATGTTTGCTTTGTTCCCAAGTATGTGGTCAGTTTTAGAGAAGGTTCCATGAGGTGCTGAGAAGAAGGTATATTTTTTTGTGTTGTGTGGAATGTTTTGTATATGTCTGTTAAGTCCCTTGAGTCATGACATCTGTTATCTCTCTCTTTCTCTCTCTCTCTCTCTCTTAGTTATAAACTGATTGGCCCATTAGCGCAGGCTTTTTTATTAACTCTTGTAACTTATATTAGCCCATTATTCTTGTCTATGTTAGCCACATTGCTTGGCACCATTTTTGATGAGGCAGTCACATCTTGCTTGCTCTGTGTCTGGATCACGACTGTAGACCGGAACTTCCCTCTTTCAAGAATTCTCATTGCCCCACCTATACTTCTTACCTTGCTACTGGTCAACCAGCATTTTATTAAAAATAATACAAGTGACAGGATAGAAGACCGTTCATTGTCCCACAGCATGGCCCCCCTTTTGAAACAAGAACTCTGAATCTAATATTGTTTGTTTAGCTTTTCTACTGACCATTTCTATAACAACTTGTAACCAACATTCTAAACAAAGAAAAATATCCATAGTCCATATTTTTTGAATGTGGGCATAGTTTTCTAGACTACTTCCTGCTGATTGTGGGTGCTGATAATCTTATGGGGACCTAAAGAAAATTTAGAATTATGATCAAGTTCTGAATAAAGAATCCTGTGAGGTTTGACCATCTCAGGCAGCAGTCTTGAATCTGTTCTGGATGTAGAACTCAGACATCTGGGCCATCTGCTCCAATCGGAGATTTCTCAGGGGTCTTCCTTGATCAAACCTGATTTTTCTTAACCTGGAATGAATCCACAGTCTCTCATTTCCTGGAGAAACAAAAACAAAACCTATTCTCCAAAGTAACATACTTTTTGACTTCAATTTTTAAGTCAAGTTATTTTCAAAATACCTATTTTAGATTAATTCAGCAGCATTTATAAACAAATATCTTTTAGCAGCTATCTATTGCCCCATCCTCAGCATTCAAACAATTCAAAGAGAACATAATAACATACAGTATCTAGATTCTCTGTGTGTTTTCCATCTTTATGTGGCTTTATTTTAAACTCTATTTCTTTTAGTTTTATTTTTAAGTTTTAGCTGTTTGAGACAAGATTTCTCTATGTGTCCTTGTCCTGGTAGTCACTCTGTAGATCAGGCTATCCTTGAACTCACAGAGATCCCCCTGCCTCTGTCTCCTAAGTGCTGGGATTAAAGGTGTGTGACACCTCACCTTGAACTCACAGAGATCCATCTGCCTTTGCCTCCCAAGTGCTGGGATTAAAGGAGTGTACCACCATGCACAACTACTCTCTTTTTTTCTTTTAAGGACTTTAACCTTCTTTTTTCTTTCTTTCCCAAGCCTACATACATTTTTAAACATATTGTAAATTGTTTAGAGGCTTTTCTGTCTGAAACTATCTTTACTGTATCTCTCTTTTTCTGACCACACAAGTCTTTAATTTGTTAAGCAATATAGCTAAGATTAAAGCCATGACTTTGATGGCTGGACCCAGCCTATTCCTTAGCTTTCTGAGATTCTAGCCTCATGGCACAGGTACTGGCTGGAGTTACGTTTATTGCTACAACTCTATGGTGTTTCAAGGTTCATGCCACCACCAAGAAGTATCCTTATTAGCTACACAGTTGTGGTTCATTTTACAGGCTGATAGGAACTTGAATTGACAAGCATTAGCAGTAGTACAATGATTGGAAACAAAGTATATTGTTAAATCAATTTAAAGGAACATCGAATTTGGCTATAAGAGATGGCTAAACTGGCAACTGAAAGCTGAAAAGTATTTAGCGAAATGAGGTAGGAAATGGAATAGCCCACATGGAGGTAAAAGGCTTACAGACTTGTTAGTTAGATGAAAACAATGTTGTATTTGAAGGTACAAGTATGTGTCTTGTACCTTCAGACAAAGTCTTGCTTGACCAAGGGTCCTGTAGAGGTACACAGAGAATAAAGAGTCATGGGACAGAGTGAATTATTTGGACTTTATTGTTCAGGATGTAGAAAACCATAGAAAAATATTCTGCAAGAAGAGGACAAATCATACAGGCACTAGAGCAAATTGTAGACATAGAGACAGTCAAACATCAAGTAAGGAAGAGCTGGGGGTGTGGCTAGAGAGGGAGGACCTGCTCACAGTGCTTAGAGCCTTGGGTGTGAGGATAAGGCAGAGAGGGAGCAAGAAAAGCAGTAAAAAGAGGAGGAGGAGCAGCAGTGGAGATAGGAGGAAGATCAGGAGGAGGAGGCTGCAGCAGGTGCAGCAATGGAGGGAAGGTAGAAGAGGGAGGGGAGAGGGAAAAGTACAAGGTAGGAAGAGGAGTATCTTCTTAGGCTGATAGTCCAATCAAGTTCAAAGGAGAAGGAGGTCTTATTAGAATAGTTAGCTATAAGAACAGAACAGTTCAGAGAAGTGTGAATCATGAGCATTGGTGCCCCAGGTCTTGTACTATACTTGACCCTTAGACAGCAGTCAAAAAGTTTCTGAAGTGGAAAAGGAAAATACTTGAGACAGGAGTTGATGGAGCTGTCCTATGTCAGATCTTGTCTGTTCTACCAGGTCTTCAAACTTAGTATATCCCAAACTTCCTCTGCCTTGTCTATGAAGTCAATCTCCTTTACTGACTTTTACTTAATTCTGAAATTCTTTTCCACCACATGACTCTTTGTATCATTTACCACTTTCTTCTTCATTTAAAATAGCCCTGTGATGGTTCACATTATGGTTGAGGGTTAGCATTATGTTTAAAATTTGAAAACTTCTGTGCTTAAAGAATCCATGAGGGCCTTTGTCTGCGAGGTCCCCTGGCCAGCAAGGGCACTGATACTGCAGCAAGCC
>LOEQ01007653.1:41856-53618 GCA_001685075.1 Bramus lutescens | reverse complement strand
TAGATAGATAGATAGATAGATAGATAGATAGATAGATAGATAGATAGATTCTACCTCAAAAACAACAAAAATCCTTAAAGCCATGTTAAGAGAAGCTCAGAAGAAAAGGAAAGTATGCTTTTTAAATAGCCGGACCTCTGACTTAGCTGCTGCTCATGCTGCCTTGGCATCTTAGAGATGCTGGGACTGATGGTTCTGTGTTGCTCAGTGTTACAGGGTTACCACTGTGACTCTAGCAGCTCCAGCCATCACATCCATGCTCCAGGTGAGAGGAAGGGAAGTGGTGGGGACAGCACCAGGTATCCACCCTCTTGTCTCAGAACTCTTCAGTCAGGACTGGATTCCTTGCCCTTGTCCTGCCCTGTTTACTGGGGAGAATGGGAAGGAAAGGTCCAAGTTTCATAACTAGATGGGGTGGGTACACTGGTATTCTGACAGCTGAAATGAGTATGGTCTGGCTGCAGCCTGCAGATACACCCACTCAAATGCTTCTGGTGCCTTCCCAGGCTGCAGAGAAACACTTTACATCTGTGATGGGCTGTGACCCTCACTCTCAGTTGGTTGAGTCTGCAGCAAGACCCACTTCTCCCTCTTTTATTGGTTGTTGCCAATGCTGTTTCCTGCTTGTTTGTCAGGAGCAAACCTGCCTCATCCATACACATGCTTTTCACTGATGGGCTTAGGCTGCCACGGAAGCCAGGTTCTAAAATAACTGAGTCTTGCCTGTTTGGCTCACACGGCAGGTGTGGCATCAGAATTGTTACAGAGAGTTTGAAGAACTTAATATCTGAACCATCATAAATGTTCTAGAAACTAAAGGCTTCCTGTTAAAGCGGAAACTACTTTGCATTGATACTTCGTATAGGTGTTCTACAGCTACTGTAGCAAAGTAGATGGAGAAAAAAAGATTTGGTGATTATGATAGGTAATTCCTGTAATCCCCAGAACTCTGCAGGAAAGCCCCAGCTACATTTGTAAAACCCTGTCGTCCCCCTCCAAAAGAGAGCCCACAGATTCATTCACGTCTTTTCTCAATCCTGTGGAAGTAGGAGTCCAAGGGGGCTCATCAAGCCTGACTCCTGGCAGTTGCGGCAGAGCTCTAGCTCTTGTCTCTCCTAGTGTGTAAAGGCTGCCCAGATGCTGTGACTCATGAGGCCTTCTTCAGAGCACATACTCAGCTCTGTCTCCATCGTCACATGGCCATCTCCGGCACCCGCCTTTCCTATGTGGAGCCTTTTAGTGACATTTAGAATAGAAGGATAATTGGACACTTTTAAGATTCTTAATTCGGACCTGAAAAGATGGCTCACCAGTTAAGAACACTTTCTGGGGGCTGGAGAGATGGCTCAGCGGTTAAGAGCATTGCCTGTTCTTCCAAAGGTCCTGAGTTCAATTCCCAGTAACCACATGAGGGCTCAAAACCATCTGTAATGAGGTCTGGTGCCCTCTTCTGGCCTGCAGACGTGCACGCAGACAGAATATTGTATACATAATGAAATAAATAAATATTTTTTTAAAAAAAGAACACTTTCTGCTCTTGTAAAAAAAAAAAAAAACTGAATTTGCGTCCATGTCAGGTAGCTCACTAGCTACCTGTAACTCTACCTTCAGGGGATCTGATTGATGCCTTCTTCTGGCCTCAGACCCCTGCGCAAATGTGCCATACGTTCATATACAAACACAGAAATAAATATCTTAATTTTTAATTTAATTTTATCTATAATAGCCTCTTTGCCGTGTAGCATCACACATTTACAGGGTCCAAGGACTGGGATATGGCTGTCCTTGAGGGCCACATTCAGCTTACCACACACTTTCTTCAACAAGAGAGCAATTTCCCTTTTGTTTTAAAGGAAAAGAATGCACATCCATGACCCCTACCCAGTGCAGCCATGTGATTTGGTGGGCTAGGTAACCTGTGGAGGTGAGCCCCCCTTCCTGTTGCAACTCGCTTTGTTTCTTACACTTGACCTCACCTGGTGAACTATCATCTCAACCCTTCCTCTTCCCACCGCTTCTCATTGGAGACACTATTACTTCCTAAACAGCAGGATCGGTTGTTTGAGGTGTGGGGTGCCTGGAGCTGTGGGGACCCCAGGTGAATTCAGCATTGATGCTTTCAGCTGTTGCTGGCCTGACCTGGTTACAGCAGCTCAGCCCTCGGCAGAGGCCTAAGGTCTCTGACACTGAGTCTTCTTCAACCTCATTCCCATTGGCAACATTGGTCTGGACCAGGGTTTGCCTGAGGCTGTATCAATAGTATCAAAAGCTCAGGAGCCCGTTCAGCAAAGATTCCTGAGGACTCACCCACATAATGCCTTTGATGCTAGGAGTGTAGCATCAAAAAATAAAACAGCCTCAGTCATCTAAGGGTCTGAGGAATAAATAACAATATCAGGAGGTGATGGTTGAAACAAACAAAAATGTGCCTAAGAAGCATAATGCCCCCAGGACACACAAGTATCCTCTTTTAGAAGGTAACACAGAAGCCGGCAGGTGTCTGGAGATGCATGAAAGGCAGAGAAGGCAGCATGAGCAAAGGAGCATGGGATATGTTGAAAGGAATGGTAAGGAAACCAGCAGTGAACAAATTGAGGGAAGAGGTGACGTCAATGAGAATGGGAGGCAGGGAAGGAGAGCACAGTCTATGATCAGAAGGGTAACCAGTGTGGAGGAAAGGGTTTTGGTAACAACTTTATTAAGACTCATATACCATAAAACTTTCCCATTTAAACTTAGAAATAAAAGTTCAGTTGTAGCCAGGCAGTGGTGGCACATACCTTTAATCCCAGCACTCAAGTGGCAGAGGCAGGCAGATCTCCGTGAATTCGAGGCCAACCTGGTCTACAGAGCTAGTTCTAGGACAGCCAGGGCTGTTACACAGAGAAACATGCCTGGGGGGTAGGGGAGAGGAGGTTGTATGTATGAAGCCCTGGATGTGACAGCTAGTTCAGCAAAACAAACAGAAAACAAAAAACAAAAGCAAAAAACTTCCTGTGGTGTAATCTGGTGGGGTCAGAGTGTGTTCACAGATGGTGCACCACCAGTATAATCCAGTGGGTTCAGAGTGTGTTCACAGATGGTGCACCACCAGTATAATCCAGTGGGGTCAGAGTGTGTTCACAGATGGTGCACCACCAGTATCACTTCCAGAACATGTCATCACTGTCCAGGTGGTTTAAACAACAGGCATTTATTTCTTACAGCTCTGGAGGCTGACAGTTGACCTGATGGAGGCCCTTTCTCACCTATAAATAGCTGCCTTTTCCTCAGAAGTGAGGGACTCCAGTGTCCCATGTTAAAGGGACATTAATCTATCATGAGAGCTCTGCCTTCAAGACCTAATACTCCCGAAAGCCCCATTTCTAAATACCATCAAAGCAGGGATTTGGACGTAAATACACACATCTTAGAAGAGCACAAACATTCAGGCCTTAGCTATCACCACAAAAGCTGCCTACTAGCAACCGTCACCATCTTCCCTAGATCTTGACAACCATTCATTTGGGTTGTCTATGGACTTGCTCGTTTGGGGCCTTTCTTAATCAGTGGACTCTTAGTCAGTAACACTTGTGTCTGGCTTCCTTTCCTCTGTAATGTTTACAAAGTTCCCACATGTTGTGTATATTCACACGTCATTCCTTTTTATGACTAAATACTCCATTTAATAGATGGACCATTATTTGTTAGCTTGTTTGTTGTAGTTCTGGGAATTGAACCTAGAGCCTCATCATGCTAGGCAAGTACTCTACCACTGCTATATTCCCTACACTCATGTTTCAATTTTTCATTCATCAATTTGTGGAGTTGTTTCCATTTTGGAGCTATTAAGAGTAGTGCTGCTGAGTCAGGTGGTGGTGGCACACATCTTTAATTCCAGCACTTGGGAGGCAAAGGCAGGTGGATCTTTGTGAGTTCGAGGCCAGCCTGGTCTACAAGGGCTAGTTCTAGGGCAGGCTCCAAAGCTGCAGAGAAACCTGTCTCGAAAAAAAAAAATGATGCTGCTGTGGACATAAATGTATGTAAATTGTTATGTTGCTGCTGTTTATTTTTCTGTTTATGATTTTCTTTGTATACCTAGTGTACATGGTGCTGTTTTAAATAAGAACATTTTGATAAACTAATTAACATATTCAGCATATTGCCTTCAAATATAAAATTTTGTGTGGAATCACTTGCATTTTATAAAACCCCTGTGTGTTATGCAAAGGCAGTAAAGGAATTAGTACCCAGCAAGCCTCAGTTTCTCCAGCTCTTCTCCTATGACCAGACTCTTGGTTTTCCCTTGAATCCCTCCAATATCACAGAGACAGATGTTTTGAACATTTAGCATCTGTAGGTCCCAGGCCCTGACTGGACACTAGTGTGAGAAGATGGATATTGAACAAATGAACACATTCATGTGTGTCTTAAGCAAATGAGAGGCCTCAAGAATTCTAAGGATGGGGCTAGAAAGATGGCTCAGCAACTGAAAGCCTTTACTGCTCTTGCAGAGGACCTGGGCTCTGTTCCCAACACCCAGGTTAGCTCACAACAACCTATAACTCCGGTTCCAGGGATCCATTGCCCTCTCTGACTTCGGTGAGCTCCTGCATGCACATTTTACACACACATATGCTCAGGCACATGTATGTGTGTGTGTGTGTGTATATATATATATACACACACACACACACATATTTAATGTTAAAGGTGAGCAACCAAATGAAGTATGGTCTTCAATGAAGTCTAATTCCTAATCCCTAAAATCACTTGTCTATCAGGTGGGCCCAATGTAATCAAAAGATTAATTATAAAAAGCAAGAAGGTCACAGCAAAAAAAGGATATGTGACAACAGAAGCAGCGGTTATTGAGAGATTTGAAGATGCTATACTACTGACTCCCCTATGTCCTTCTGTGGCGCTTCTAGGAAAAAAACCAACTCTGCTGATGGGTAGATTTTAGCACTTCGTATTGTAAGATGGTAAGCAGTGTTGCTTTTGGGCAATAGGTTTGTGATGGGTTGTAACAAAATCCTGCAAGAAACTGGTACATTTTTAATTCATTTCCAGTGCCTGCCCCCAGAATGAAACTATGGTTGAGGGCAGGAATTGTGTCAAGAGGAGACTCAGGACTTATCAGAGCAGGTTGTTAAGATCCTAAACTAGTGACAAAGTTCCAGGGTATTAGGAACCTGCCCCCTCCTTATTTTTCCCTTAACTACTCAGAGCTCTTTGTTCTTCTTTCAGGCTGGATATTTGGACCTCAAGATCACACATCACTCAAGGAGCAGGGCCTTCATGAGAAGGAACTATCCCCCATTAAAGAAAGGGATGGGTTTGAAGTGGCTATTTCTTGTCATCCCATGACAGAGATAGATCGGAAAAGTGATTGCCAGTGGCAAGCTCTCAAGAAGGACCAGAGTAACTTAGGGCAATTGGAAGGCCCCAAGGAAATATCAATTCAAAGGCAAAGCTATGAAAGTCTTGGACTTGAGGAAACCTGTGTTCTTAGCTTAAACACAGATCTATCGTCAGATATTTCTAGAAAAGAACATGGCTGTACTGATGGCTCACAAGTTAAAAACTCAAAACATAACCCAAGTTTAGTTAGTCAGCATACAGATTCCCCAGCAACACAGCCCTTTGATGACAGTGGCTGCCAGAAAACCTTTGATCAGACTGTGCCCATTACAGAACTCACAAAAAGTCAGGTTCAAGATAAACCCTATAAATGCACTGATTGTGGAAAGTCATTTAACCATAATGCACACCTCACAGTGCACAAGAGGATTCATACAGGAGAGAGACCTTATATGTGCAAAGAATGTGGGAAAGCCTTCAGCCAGAACTCCTCCCTTGTTCAACATGAGCGCATCCACACTGGAGATAAGCCCTATAAGTGTAACGAGTGTGGGAAATCTTTTTGCCACAGTACACATCTTACAGTCCATAGGAGAATTCACACTGGAGAGAAACCTTATGCGTGTCAGGACTGTGGCAGGGCCTTCAATCAGAATTCATCCCTAGGGCGACACAAGAGGACGCACACTGGAGAGAAGCCGTACACCTGCAGTGTGTGTGGGAAATCCTTCTCTCGGACCACTTGCCTCTTCTTGCACCTGCGAACTCACACTGAGGAGAGGCCGTATGAGTGCAATCACTGCGGAAAGGGCTTCAGGCACAGCTCCTCCCTGGCCCAGCATCAGCGGAAGCATGCTGGTGAGAAACCCTATGAGTGCCGACAGAGGCTGATCTTTGAGCAGACACCGGTTTTAACAAAGCACGAGTGGACAGAAACCCTCAGCTGTGACCCTCCTTTGAGTCAAGAAGAAAGAACCCAACGGAGCAACAGGCCCTTTAAATGTAATCAGTGTGGGAAAGGTTTCATTCAGAGTTCTCACCTCATCCGACATCAGATAACCCACAACAGAGAGGAAGAACCACATGGACATAGCCAACGAGAACAGCCCTGTGGGCGGGGCCCAAAGCTTATTCGGAATCCACACTCAAATTCAAGAGAGATTCCTGTGGCCCAGGGAAAGGCAGAACAAGCAAGCAGGGCACTGGCCTTGTTTGACCTTCATGAAATTATGCAGGAGAAAAGCCCTGTGCGTGTTATTGGGGTGGAAGAACCTTCAATGGGCAATTCTGTGCTATTTGACATCAGAGAATCTACATAGGAAGGAAACTCTTCAGATAATTGTTGAGTTATTAGGTACAGCATAAGTCCACACAGTGTATTGGTGGCAAGAGAAGATGGCATAATGTCAGTGGTGACCTCTGACTTCATAAGGAAGTGGTGCTTCCCAAACACTTGAGGTTCATGATTCTGAAATGCATCAAACTGGGCTCCCGTTTAACAACAGATTTTTTTCTTTGTTTTTCTGAGACAAGGTCTCATATGGCCCAGGCTGACCTCGAACTCACCATGTATCCAAGAATGACCTTCAATTTCTGATCCTCTGCCTTCACCTCCCTAATTCTAGGACCATGGCCATGTGCCATTATATCTGGCTACAATAGACATCTTAAGATGTTTTCTCCATTACCCTAAAATGAGTTTACTAGTAATAAAACCTCTGCACAGGCATAGTGTGGAAATAACATATGACCCCTTTTTGTAAAACATAGCTAATTTAATTTATAATAGAATGATATGTACTGAGTCAGTATGGTATCTTGCCATGTCCTTATGTGGGCCCGTTTTCAACAGGTCAATGGCCTGTAACTTTCAGACTGCTGTGAGGCACACTGTTGTCTACAAAAATACCATAAGGGATGTTGCTATGCCCAAAGTGATTTTGCAGAGTAGTGATGAACTCCTATGAAAGTTTTGGACAAACCAAAATAATACTATTGCATTTGTGGGAAATTCTGACTAACTAGAAATATACACAAATATGTGTTTCTATGTGAATTCAACTCATAATCTCAGTTCACTTATCTCACATATCACACATGACTCAGTTCTGTACCTCACAGCATGTGTGGCTCCTGCCCTCACTTCAGTAAGTCATCTGACAGAGAAGTATCCACAGCATTCTACAGCACTCTCTAAAGGAGTCACAGCTCTTATGTAAACCCCTCCTTGAGATATTGCTGTTAGTCAGAAGTACCCATCTGCAATAATTTGTTCTCACAGGACATTTAGTAATGTCTGGAGTCATTTTTTGTCACTGCAACTTGAAGGATGCTACTGGCTTTCTGATGGAGGCTAAGGATATTGTTCAACATATTTATGTGCCCAGGGCAGCTTCTCAAAGAATTTTCTAACCCCAAATATTAATAGTGCTAAGTGGAGAAGCCTTGATATAAACTTGACCCAGATGGTTGGGGTAGCTCAGTAACAGAACACTTTCCTAACATGTAGCAGGCCCTGAGTTCATCCCCAGTACCAGAGACACCAATAATAGCCCACCTTTTCTAAACTGTAAATTGAATAAAGCTGTATTAACAATCATGTGTTTGTTCTTAACAAATAGAGCCATGAGGGGCTGGAGAGATGGCCCCATCCCTCCCCGTATTGTTTTCACATCCATCCCAGAGAACTTTTTGTTCATCTCTCTGAGTATATTTCTAAAAGGCTAAGACTTTCAGTATATTGATCCAAAAGGACAAAGCCATTCACATAATCACACTAAGCCATCTTTGGGTTTTTGCCATGTTGTTTGGGTAGTGCTTCTGGACCAGAATTTGAATGAAAGCAGTGTTCTGAGGTTATTGACTATACTCTTCTTAACTAGGGCAAAAATAATATTAGGAAAAAGTTATTCTTTTACATCTCAAGGAAAAATATATTATTTATATCTAGCAGATACCATCAAATATCCAGTATTAAGATGTACCTGGTTGCTTCATAAAGTTTGTTTTATTCTAACCATGATCTATACAGTGTGTTTGGTTTCTTTCTTAAATCTTCTAGTTGTGCTGTTGTTTGTTACTTGAGTAACTTAAATGTTCTGATCCAATCCATCCTCCTCGCTTTTGATACGGTGGACTGACTTCTGGTTTGGTTTCAAACCACTGAGCTTGCTAAAGTGGGGGTTGGAGCATATGGTCACGTGACTCCATTTGTTCTCAAAGCTCCTCTCCCCATCCCAAATTTTGCATGAAGTCTCTGCAAGAGGACTATTGGAAAGCTTCCTCTCGGCTGTTAATGCCAAGAAAAGGTAGACTTTGTACAAAGCAGCACCCACTTCTGGGAAGGCCTTTCTTTGAAACATCATGGGAGAGATGAATATTGGCCATGATGTTTCAAAGAAAGGCCTTCCCAGAAGCCTTTGTCATATACCGACTTACTTGTTGGCCAAGAATGAGTCCCGGGGCCATCCATCATAGTGAGGAGATTAGGAAGGGTAGTGTTCAGCATCCCTAACCTCTGATGGATACAGATAAGAGAGTCGTTAGGAAGTACTTGATGTTGTGCCCACCACTGGGTGCTGCCATCCATCTCCACAACCTCTCACCTGAGGCTGCTGGCATCGTGGCAGTAGGCCACGATGGTTCTGAAATGCATAACCCTATTCAGGAGCTTCTGGTCTTCTCTTTCCCACTCCAAGGGTTGGGGTCGTCCCTGGTGATATGGTCTATGGGACCATGCCTACACCTTCCCCAGGTAGCATCCACACTCCTGGCTTTGCATTGTTCACCCTTTTTCTGAGTCTCTGCTCCTGACTTCTGAGATTCAGATGTAGACATGGCTGTTGGCTCCATCAGGTAAACCATGAACTCATATACCCAGCTTACCCTGAAGAAAACTGCCCTTTTCTATCCAACAGTCTGGGATTCCCAATCCCTTTCATGGATATCACTATCTCCCATCACATCACTGAAGCCTGAAAACATGCCTTTGACCCTTCCTCTCCATCACTCCTTTGTAAAGGTCCTGATGCTTTTATCATATAAACATCTTCATCCCAGCTACCACTGCAAACAGATGACCTACCCAGGAAGTGAAGCAGGCTCTGAGAAATAGAAACTTGCCTTTGCCTATAACTCCTTAACTGCTCCATCAAATGTTTAGTCTAGGTAAAGCAAATGAAAATGGGAGGAGACACCAGCAGTCATACCATAATACCAATACTCTGGAAGCCAGGTGTCATACTCATCACCTTGACTCCAAAACCAGTCATGTTTCTCGCGGTGGATGTTGTATGGCTGAGTTATGGCTTAGTGAAATCAGAACAACCAACAATTTTCATTTTTCAGTTCACATCCAGGAATGATAGCCTCACTGATTTCTTTGTACATATTTTGAAAGAGATTCTCAGGAAAATTACTGTAAATTAGAGGAACTTCGTGGTTTCTATCTCTTTATAAAACTGACACAAATTCTTTGTAGCAAAACTTGGAAAATGCACAAAAAAATTGTAAAACTTTTTAAAGCATTTAAAATTTTCATGCTTCAGCTATCTAAAGATGATCTTTGCTACTTTTCATTGAAATTTTTGTTTTGTTTTGGTATTGAAACAGGGTTTCTCTGTGTAACCCTGGCTGTCCTGAAACTTGTTCTGTAGACCAGGCTGGCCTCAAACTTAGAGATCCTGCTTGCCTCTGCCTCATGAATGCTAGGATTAAAGTTGTGCATCACCACCACCAGTATAATTTTGTCTTAAATGTTTATGCACACACATACACACAGTGTATTTTGAATCTACACCATTGATGTGTGTGTGTACAGTTATCTTTCATTTAAAGGTTTAGAATGAGAAAATCCTTCTCATTCTCTTGTAGCATGCTTTTTCCTATATTTTGAGCATTTCCCCTAATGAATTTATTGTAGCTTTATTGCTGGAAGAGTATAACATTGTGCCCTCCATCCAATTATTTTTGCCAAACTTTTCTTAAAGGCGCCTGGGTGTTTCCTATACATTTCCTGTGAGGGTATGAATGGATGGAGGACAGTTCATCAGTTATTAAATCATATGAATGTTTTCTCAGTAAACCTACTAGGGAGAAATCCAGAGGATTTATTTGTTCATATGCAGATCATTTGTACAAAGTTTCTCAAAAATAAGAATTTCAAAAAGAATCCACTATGGTTTGTGGCACAATAAAAATCAGAGCCTAAGTGGAGACTGCCATTATTAATGAGGAAGAAGTCTACATGACACCTTAAGGGAAACCAGTAAGATGTAACCTTATATTTCTCTCTAGTGCTGGGATTAAAGGCGTGTGACTCCCTAGTACTGGGATTAAAGGTCTGAGCCACCACCACCTGGATCCATTTCTGCACTGATCTTATGTAGCCCAGGGTGGCCTCAAACTCACAGAGATCCATCTGCCTCTGTCTCCCAAATCCTGGAACTAAATGTGTGTGATGCCACTGCCTAGACTCTAGTAGCTTAGTTTTACCTTCTGGTCTTCAGGCAAGTTTAATTTATAAAACATAAATAAAATATCACTATGGTCTGCCTCATCCTGTCAGAATTTCCCTATGAGTAGGAACCACAGTGTCATTGTCATAGGTGTTCTGTGTACGCCTAAATGTGTGTTCATTTAACAAAAGAAGTTGCATATGAAACAGCTTTAACTCTGCAATACTAAAGGTGAAAAGGCTAGAATGCAGACAAACTTCCTAGTTCCTTTGTCCTTTCCCTTATTAGCCAACCAAACACGAGAAGCCCAGGATGTTAGAGCCAACAGCCAAGTACTCCAGATAGATCTTGAATGGTTAGCCAGGGCTATATAGACCTTATCTCAAAAAAATAAATAAAATAAAATAAAAAGTAATAGTGGGGATTCTTAACTAGGCCAGAATTCATAGGCCCCCTGATTTAGAACAAATCTATCTTCCTTCCCATACATCCCAGGCTCACCCACTTTCTTGCTTACTGACCTCTACTATCCATTCTTTGAGCTATAAACTTGTTTTTTAACCTCAGAGTCTCCCCTCTCCCATCCAAAAACATAAGTAGTACATGAAGTGTTCTAGCACACCCAAGCGTGGCAAACACAGGCCAGAGCATGGCAAACATATCACCCTTCTCTCCTTTGTTAAGCCAGTAGATTACATTCCTAATGCTAGCCACTGAGGCCTATTTCCTTATTTGACCACTTTGTTATGCCTGACTCATTCCTAAGACTGATCATCAAGGTCCAACAAAACATCAAGGTTCACCAAGCAAAATTCATCATTTTGACTAACCTAATTAAAATACCCAATCAGAGTGAAAGACCCCCGGAGGGTGTCTTCCTTCTGGAGAGACCCTTCCCAAGGAACAGCCAGACCACTTTGTTCGGATGCAAACAACAAGAGGTTTATTCAGATGCACAGGCGC